>OX387716.1:79846584-80122308 GCA_947577245.1 Andrena bucephala | reverse complement strand
TCAGTGCTGGCAAAATCGAAGAATATTCCAAGTAATTTCATCCATCAATATCCAGACAAATCATCTCGACGTATCCAGAAGGCAAACGTAATTATGCAATTGAATAATTTCCAATTATCTACGTCGCGAAAATCGAGTTTCACATTATCTGCAAGACAGAAAAGTATGGTTATGCACGAAGTGCGAATGTTTAGCGTCTTGTTTAGTAGATAATAATTAAACACATGTTTTATTATAAATGTTAATGTTCGCAGGAGCATGCATGATCGCCTGGGGTGTGTGCTGTGCGGAGATGGAGCTGAAGTAAGTATCGCATGTATACCTGTTTATTCATACGTTACGTTTAATTTTATACTAAGGTTCTATTTGTTTTCAGCGCTAACACAATACGGAATGTGGTGATTCTACAGCAAAAAGAAGTCGAAAATAAAGGAAATTTTCTGATATCGCACCTAATAGGTACCACTGGTTACGGGACATATTGTATATGGATTTATAAATGTAAATATTGAATGTTCTTCCACGAATTTATATGCGCTATTTATATTATTTTCTAACAATTGTAATCACCAATCCTGTATATTATTAAATAAAGAATAAATCCTTTTTGAAATTAGTAGAATTAATTATTTAATAAACTGTAGAATCTACTAGCTGATTATGGGGGAGTAGGGATACACCTACAGCAATAACGCTACATTTGTGTTGGTGTGTAGGGACGGCCATGTGACGTCACGCGTAGGGAACTGTTTGCCAATTCTGACCCTCAGATGGCGCTGTTATACGTGTCAGGCGAACGGCAGGATCTGATGCGAATCTGCTGCTCATCTGACGTCAGGCCCTGATGTCAGGCTCTGTACCTCAGACCGCAGCCTAATGCGGACACAGATGACTACGGATCTGACGTCAGGCTCTGCGCCCCAGATCTGGTTATCAGGGTATATATATATGGTATATCATTATTATCATTATCGATTGATTGTATATTTTTAAATTACATTTCTATAAATCAGTTTTTCATTTTTAACAAAGTGTTACATCGGTAATCATTTACTTTAGCGATTCCTCACCGAATTTGATAAAATTTGGATATATAATTACTTCTAATTTCCAAAATAATTTTCACAGAATTAGTTAATATTAAGAGGAATTTATAAGCTGTTTTAAGAATGTACATGAAATAAATATTTATTACAGAATGCCAAAAAATTGTAAGCATGAAAACAATACTTACACTTAGATGTTTTTTTCCAGATTGAGTCAAGTAACAGTGGTTCCACTGTAGCGAATGAAGACTGTGTTGTCTTAAATTTAGATTTAGATGTAATTACAAATATTTCTAATGAACAGGTTTTAAATAATATTGTCATACTAGTGGAGGGTGACCAGATAGCCCCTTCTTCGTTAGAACCCCTTGATCTGACAAGCAACAGGCAATCAAGGAAGGATACTTCCAAGGAAGAGATAGGAGAATGTTCTAGTAAATTGTTAACGAAGAATCCCCTGCACGACATTACAAATTTAGAGGAACAAAAATCAACAACTGGATCCATAAAAAAATTCTTGTATTGGCCTGATGATGCTATGTTACATCCAAAAAATAAAACAAGTGTACATCATAAAATCAAAACTCCATCTGTTGTCTCTGGTACTCAATGGCAGCAAATCATAGAAACTAAACAGAATGCAAAGTGTATTAAGATTGAAGAGGCAACAATCAAAAAGCAACTGAGAGTTGAAAAGCAAGTGAAAATAAAAATAGAAGAGGAGAAAATTAGAAAGAAGAAAGAAAACGACAAATTTTTAACACAGCAAAAAAAGATTGAAAAAGAGAGGCAAAAACTATTGAAACAACAAGAAAGAATGAAGAAAATTGAAGAAAAGAAAGAAGCCAAATCATTAATGTTGTTGCAAAAAGAATCAGCAAAAAAGTTTTAGTGAAAACTTTATTAATGACATAGTGTATTTCCTGGGCTGTTATTAGTTATAATATATTAAATAATATTTATAGAAAAACATTGTACCTGATAACATTAAATTTACTATTCATTTAAGGGGGTAGACACGTCACGTGACCTGGCCGATTTGGCCGGTCGGTATTACAGCAGGTTTTTTCTGCACAGAAATGGTAATACCGATAGATCGACGATTGCCCTGTAAACGCGAGAGGGAGCTGTTTGCTATTTCCGTATTCTATTCTGAATAAGGAAAGAAATTCTCAGCTGTTGCGTTGTACTTATAAAAATTTAAACGGAAAGTCGGCTGGTACTACAAACGTAGAAAATTCATTGTACATTTTAATTACTTGAAATGTGCTTATGCTACAATATTCTACGTTAGCAGTAAGGAATTATAAGTGAAAAAGGAAAATAGATGAGGGGATGTCCCCAGAAAATGAAGTTTGTTAGGTTAGACATTTTTTTACTAGCAAAGCACCGAAACAGAACATGAAATACACTTATTACACGTCCTATGCAGATAGCAGTTATGAACAAACATTATATATAAAATTGTACGGAATCGATTGTACGTCACTTTTGCAAAGATCTGATTAGAAATTGCAGAACTCCAGATTCGTCACTGCTTAGCGTGCAACATTATATAGTCCCGCTGGTTTCGAGCGTCGAAGCCCACGAAATTCAGCGAGACACATGATTGTTGGCGAGCATCGCGTTTGACGACTCTAGCTAGAAAATCACGCCGTATGAATGCTAAGAAACGATAGTGTGAAGCGGCGTGCGTTTCAATTGCACATTGACAATATCGTAGATTCTACGGCCTAGAATATTAGCTACGTATTACGATGTTCTTCACCGGAGCACTACATTAATGAATTAAAAAATAAATGAATAGGTCAATTAGTTAAAATTAATGAACTGTGCATGATTTTAATGACACCTAATTTAATTGCCCTTACAAACTGAATTACTAATTGTAATTAAAAGAATTGTTGACGTGCAACATGAAACTGCGCACGCAAATGGATGGGCTCGGATTATCGGGAAAGACCTACCCATCCCACCGTTTTGCTTTCTCGCTGCGAGCGAGGACCTTCGGGCCCCAGTAGACCACCCGTTGACAGCCGAGAGCAATAAAACCGACGGGCCAGATAAAATGTTATAAATGTGATAAAAGTATTACCAATGGAGTTTTTAGGGTTTCTCGATGAAAATGATGTCAGATATGGAGGAATTCGGTCCATTTTTAGTGAACGTAGTGTGTGTCCTAATCATGTATTCATAAAAAAAAATAGACCGAATTGCTTTGCGTCTCGACTCATGTTCGTGGACATAAACTCACCAATCCATCGGTGGTAACACTCTTATCAAGGTGTAATGAGAAATATGAACATTTTCATATTCAGTACTGGATGACTCAAGTCACCGTCGACCGAGGGTCACTCGCTGGTGCGCTATTTCACTCGCACTCGATTTACGTCTTTCAATCTCCTTGTCAAGCGGTTCGGACGAGGGCCCTGATAAATGTGAATTTTTTTGGGAAACCAAAGTCGCGTCATTCGTGACACCTACTCGCGAACAGATATATGTATGTACAAGAAAAAGCAATTCAATTTCCCGATGACTTGAAGCAACATTTCAATAGGTAAATGCATGAAAAGGTGGGATCAGGAATTCCCAACCAAGTGATGCATATGAAAGAACTGGCGATATTCAACAATAGTTTGTCGTCTAAATTTTACAATTAAAGTATTTGTTTGACATGAATATAAAGTTTGTCAGCAAAGTCTTTCTCGATTTGAGTTCTATATAAGGCTGACTTTCCTTCGCCATGAAAAGTCCCCTCTTGTCCTTCACGCTGGCAAGAAATCGACGCTCGAAACCAGCGGGGCCATACAATGTTGCGCGCTAAGCAGTGACAAATCTGCAGTTCTGCATTTCTAATCAGATCTTTGCGAAAGTGACGTCAGTCGATTCCCCATGGTTTCTCGATCAAATTGGCCCCAAAAATGATATAATTCGGACCAAAATTAAGGAAATTACGTGAAAAATTGTTTGCAGAATTGAAAGCCCGTTTCCTTAAAAATAGTCCGATTTAAATTATTTTCGGTCAATTTAATCGGGAGAATGCCAGGAATCCATTTGTGGCACTTTCATATTGATACGATGAAAAATAAACAAATTCTGTTTCTTTATAATCGATGACACATCGCCGAGCACGGCGATCTCGCGCGGCTCGGGACACAAAGGTTCTCGTCGGTTATTCGAACTTCTAAGATCGTATTCAGATTTATTGGCCGGTGAGTTTCGTAACTAGGGGTGTGCGGTTACCCGATTTTTCGGGCTCGGGACGGGCCGGCAACTTTCGGGCGGGATCGGGCGGGGTCCCGATACTTTCGTATTGCTCGAGATCCCGACAATTTCGGGACCCCGAGACTCGATTCGGGCTACAAGCATAGCCGCCATGAGCGGACAATTTGATTTCAGGTCGGCTCGGCAAAACTCGGACGCGATCGGACGATATCGTTACCAGTAATAGATTAAAATTATTACCTGAGAACATAGAAAAATTATGTTTCTTACACGTTAATTTGGAATAATAAAATATTCGCCTCCTGTATATTGTTGTTATTATGAAACATCCAGGAAATATTTTGTATGCTTATAGTTCGTACGTTTTCTATTTTAAATCTCAACCTATCCGGAAAAAGATAATACCCTATATATTCACTTTACATAAAGTACTAAGTGTGAAGTATATTTCATTCAGATTTTAAAATATTGTCGATATAAAAATAGTCTTCTTCCCAAGTTCTGAACATGGTATTTATTTAAGTACGTATATGGATGTTTTCAGTATTCACAGACTATTTGGTAGCAATGAAAATACATATATATGTAAATAAATAATAAGATACAAATTATGATTCAACAGGAGACAGAAAGGTAAAAACTTATCACTCTGGTATCGATATAAATGATATACATAATTCTTTCCGTCTCGGTCCCCTCGTAATGGCTCTCGAGTCGATCGCGTCCGAGTTTTGCCAAGCCGACCTGAAATCAAATTGCCCGCTCATGGCGGTCATGCTTGGAGCCCGAATCGAGTCTCGGGATCTCGAAACCGTCGGGATCTCGAGCAATACGAAAGTATCGGGGTCCCGCCCGATCCCGCCCGAAATTTTCCGACCCGTCCCGAGGGCCGAGAATCCGAGCCGCGGGACGATCCGCACACTCCTATTCGTAACGCGTATTCTCTCGTCATCGCAGAACACGAATGAGCCAGAAGTGGTGGGGATAGCGCCAAGCTTCTGTCATGTATAGGCCAAACCGAGCTGCAGCGTAGAAATACACGCATCAGAATAGGTGTGCCTTAGGCCTTAGCTCTGAAAAAATTCAGAAGCTTTATTGGTGAGAACATTGATTCTTTCTCGATAGCTTCATCTCGTATTGGTCTACGCATTACTTCGTGACGCACACAACTACATATGTACTACGCTGACAATAAGAATAAATAACAGCCACACGGCTACGTTCAGCCGGGGCCGAGCAGCATTCCTGTTACCCCACCATACCCTTCGGTGGCTAGGGAACTCCAACTGACCAGTGATGCCAGATTCGGGACGGGAGCGCTCGAGAATTTCCCCCACCTCGCATGCACACTAGGCCGGAGCTGCGTGTGTGCATGCGCCGAGCTCGCGGACACGCAGCTACGGCGTAGCGTGCATGCGAGGTGGGGGAATCTGGCATCACTGCAACTGACAAATCCACGATCGTCAGATGGTGATGGTTGATTTCTCCTCGATCGCTGTTCGCGAAAACGAATCGACCGGCCAATATATTTGAATACGACCTTAGGATAAAGATATAATGAAAGATGAAAAATTATTCGAAGCCAAATATGAAAGGCCTTCGAATAAACAAAGGAAACTAATAAATACCCGAAGCTAAATAGAATTTTAGATTTAGGGTACACACACCCTCCCCCCAAACCTCGTGTCGATCGGCCACTGGGGCCATTCGGAAGTATATTCTTTTAATTAAATAATGCCCATCTCTGCATAGGAGCGTAAAGAATTACAAAAAAAATCAAGGAGTCAACTGTTGACCGGATTGGAGACTTTTCCTTGTTATATGTTATATACAATAGTCGGAAGAATAATAATAAAAGCAATAATTGCAAATAATTGCTGTAACTTCCACATTCTGAAAATATGGTATCAGTAAATCACTACTTCCAGTGTTATTCAAAAATTCCAATCTCTTTTTTTATTTGATATAATGTGGCCATATAATTATAATATATATTCGGCAGCGGTGATGTATGTGTTACAGTAAAAGCGTGAATTTAGTAAATGTACACAGTTTCCAGCAGTTTCTAGTCAATGTATGCCTAAAATGCATATAATCTAACCTACAATCGTCCAAAAATACATACATTGACTGTATCACGTTTTTGCTGTGGCACATGTATCCAGCTAACGCTTCAGTTTTGCTATAATTCCACGTTGGCAGACCTCCCGAGTAGGCACCATCTCGCATCCACTACCTGAACTAAATTTTTCACGTGACTTGCTCTGTATTATCGTCAATATGGCGGAACACGTACTTGGGAATGCAATCACGGGGATACGTTTTTCGTCCTTATATGAACAGATTTTAGGCTGGGTGACCTCTCATTCGAAAGAGGGAGGTTCGAGACAGCCCGCTCTGGTCATCGTTTGAGCCACAAAACTCTTTTAGTGACCTAAAAATACTTGGATTCTTGCGGGTGTATTTTGTCGACTTTTGCTCTACTTTGAACACTCATATTATTAGATATCAACACAATCTCGTCGAACCATGACCAGAGCGGGCTGCATTGAACCTTCCTCTTTCGATTGAGACCTCATCCAGCCCAAAATCTGCTCATATAAGGACGAAAAACGTATCCCCCCAAACCCATGTTTCGGGCACATTATGTGGGTATTACAGCGCGCTGCATTACCCGTGTCTACCCCCTTAAGTACGGATGGTGCAATAAATACAACTATGTACTACTAATTATTAAGATTTAAATTATTACTCATTCCTGCTGATTTTAGTAAATAAAGAAAGTTAAATAATTTTTCTATCTAGGGTAAACCAACCAGTGAATGACCGAATTGTTGAATTTATAGACCTTTGAGATTAATACTTCAATATATTTAGGTATGTATAACAACGAAACAACTGTTTCAATTGCATTTAAATTTATTTTTCTTGAAATTTGTATAAAAGTAATTACCCTGATAACCAGGTCTGCCGGCAGATCCGGCGTCGTCTATGTCCGCATTCAACTACGGTTCTGCCGGCAGACCCTGACAAGTCAGGATCCGCAGCAGATCCTGCTGCCCGTCTGACACATCCAATAGCGCCATCTGAAGGCAGGGTCTGCTGCGGGTCTGCCGTCCATCTGCCGGCAGACCCTGCCTTGTCAGACCCTGCTGTCCATCTGCTGACAGACTGCAGGCAGGGTGGTTATCAGGGTATTTATTCTTGTCGTAATTTTTCAAAAATACCATTATTAAATGCAAAGCATGTAGAAGCCCAGTAAATTGTACTTATTAATGTTTGCTTAATACGCGTAACTAAAAATATGCGATATTAAAAGTGCAAATACACTGCATTTATAAACATATAATAATTTTAAATTTATAATTGACATTTCTTTGCCGAATGGTTATTCACTGGTATGCAGGCAATTACTGGTTGGTTTACCCTACAAGTGATACTCTACAAGGTTATGTATCGCTTGACATCAGACCGCAGTAATACATGCGCAGTAACTGGTGTTTCGTTAGTAACTGGCACGCAGTAATACATGCATGTCCGCAGTAACTCATGCAATGACATTGATCGACAAATCTCTTTGTTTTTAATTAAATGCTATTACCCCGCCCTTATATTTTTTTATGGAATTGTTAAGGTCCCACCTTTCTTTTAAAAAAAGAAGGAGGAACTTTCATTCATTTGAAGGCCGTATCGAGGGTTCTAAAGTTAACCTACCTTAAAAGTCCGCAGTAATACCCACACGTACCCTATTCCGAGAGATAAAAATTGAAACATTGTAATAAATTATGCTGTGAAATTTGTTATTTATGCTGTTGTTAAATATATTTACATTTTATTACATTCCTATCTTCTGTGTTTTTCCACACTTGGACATACTTTTAAAATAATCACATGAAGAATTATATTTTCAATCATTTTCTTGTTATTTGTATATTAACAATAATTTATTTATATTAATTACTTCTATTAAACTAATACATAACTAGTGTTTGAAATACAATAATATCTCGGCAGATCGACATAGTTTGGAATGGACAGTGTTACAGTAACAAATAACTGCAAAAGTCTGCTATCAACAAACCGGTGACGAGAGTGACAAACAGTGTGAGCAACAGGAATAACATCCATACCTTCCCGCGTTATTCAGCTAGGTTTAACCGATCCGAACAGAACCGAACCGCTCCGAGCCGCTCCGATTCGTAATTTATGGAGAGGAACAGAAACCTCTCCTTAAATTAACTCGATCGGTCAACCGACCACTCCGACCAGTCAGCAGAGCGGTCAGGCCTTCGGTCTGAGATTCCCTATCGAGAGGCAATCGGTCTGGAGTTTCGGTTCCCTTTCACAAACTCTCACTGTTACGGTCACAATATCGGTCCCTTTTCGCTTCAGTTACTGGTCGCCAGATCGGTCAAGACCGATCTGAATTTCGGTTTCTGCTTCGGTCTCGACTCCCTGAATAAAATAGCTCCTCGCTCTTCATACACGGAGTTGTTAATATTCTCCATAGCGTATTTTTTGACGAACATAAAAAATATATTGTCAGAGTTTTCATCGCACTGGTTAATACTTCAACCAATGAGTGGAATGCACACATATTTTTAATATATATTTTTTTGCCATTAATATTAATCAAATTACAGTTATTTCCATTTCTTAATATTTAATTTCTTCTTTTCCTCAATGGCCTGTCGTATGTGAGGTGAATGTCTGGGCACGAAGTTAAATATTTGCCTCTAGAAGTATTCTTTTTGTTTTCGATTAAGGGCTTCTGTATTATATTTAGTGTAGTTTTTTTGTACATCCGCGTTTGTTTTTACATTTTCTTTATTTTCATCGTCCTTTATATAATTTCTATTATTAGTTGAAACTTGTAAATCTTTCAATTTATTTGGTTTGGCTTCAATATTTAAGCGTTTCCAATTTTCCTGTTCAGTTAAATAATCATAAGTATGTGTAGTGCTTTGCGCATTTTCGCCCAAATCACGTGAATCGATTTTTCTTTCTTTTTCTTGTCTTATCTCAGTTTGCAGCAGTGCAATTTTTTCGTTCGTGCGTTTAATTGCAGCACGTTCCAATTTCGAGATATTTTCGACAGATTTTATATGGTGAATGATAAATTTGTCGACGCGCAGTGGTTTATAATTTGCGCCCAAATCTGAATGCTTGAGGTCTTTAAAATATGCCCCAGATCTAGAGGATGTCGCTACATTCGATGACAGAGGGAAATATCCCCTCATCACCTGTGCCCAAAGAGGAAAATGTTTTTCCTATTTAAATAGATATGTGACTAGTTCTGGACAATAAAAAGCTTTACACCTATCTGTGTCTACACTGTCTTTTGCAATTTTTTCAGCCGCATCTCTGATACTATTTATAAATGCAACTATATTTTTATTTTCATTTAACATTTCTAAATCATCATATTGTCTGTCATTCTCGTCGCTCGTAAAGGTGAATGATTTTATTCTTTTATATAAATACGATCGCTTCTGCTCACAAATGACTTGATTTCCATCGGAATCTTTGCCATCGTACTCACTGTAAGCGACAATAAATATTTCCTGAAGGAGTGTCTTAAAATCTTCCACATTATCACACGATGACATTATCCCCGCGCATCGCGCGAAGTAGTCTTTCATTTTAGGTTGCCTTTTATGTAACATATCTTTGCTTCAAATAATTTTTATTAAATGGGCAATATCTATTCTTATAAAACACCGAAGTGGATGTTGCAAAATTTCGCCACTAATCCATCGATAGCAATTGTAAATGTAATTTTCTAAGCAGCGTTCATTGAATGCTAAACTGGTTGCATTCAAAAGTGCCAGTGAATAATCACAATCAACTTCTGGAGGCACTGGTGCACCGTCTCTTACGATCCTCCTCAACCAGTACGTAATTAAAGGGTATAGCCGGTTAAGATGGTCAAATGTGCCCCTGAACCGAATTCAAATCACGATGAGTCATTCGAAAGCTTATAAAAAAAGAATGATTTCTGTCAAGTTTCAACTTCGTATCTCGACCCGGGGGGTAGTAAAGGGTAAAAATAGAAAATCAGGTTTTTGCCGAATTTCTCCTATACCAGCGGATGAAAAATTTTGAAAAAATTCAGAGACATGTCTGCTATCGGTGCACATATTAGGGAATCGCGTCAGATTTTTAAATTGAAAAACCAAGCTGTGAAAAATAAAAAACGCCAAAAAATGCTGAAAAATGCCGGTTTTGTATCGAAGCAGTCTTGATACTATAATTATATTTTTACTGTAAGTCCGCATCGTTGTTACTATTGTCTTGAATTTTTTTCAGATTTTTCAATTTGGTGCGCCGCAGTCAAAAAAATTAAAAACCGACTTTTTCGCCGTTTTTTCCGTGTCAGAGTAACTAATAGGTCGAACTTTCCTACATACTTTATGGAATAAGCCTTTTATGCAATCTTCAACGTCTTCACATGCAGCAAAACAGCGTAGAAATTAAACGAAATAAACATGCTGTGCCATTACAGTCTAAAATGTCTATCATATTTTCAACGGCATCAATGGCGCAGCGGTAAAGTGTCCGACTGTTGAATCGCTGCGAACTTTTTGAACGTAGGTTCAAGCCTCGGAACTTCTAAGTCCCCCACAGGGTCATTTTTTTTTTTCACATTAATTATGTATTTTTTCGATTTCTAGCTATATGACAATGATCGATATTTATATACAAATGTTGTAAAAACATTAAAAATATTTTAATAATTGAAATATACAGAAACATGACTTGAGAAGATTTTGATGCCACCGTTTTTCTGATTAAGTATGCCGTCCATTACAGTATTGTTGTAACATTCCCTGCACTAAATTAATATTATATGAAATTGATTTTCCAGTCTCTTACCTTTAACAATTGTGGATGGATTGCAGCAACAATTGTGTGTTGTTTTGTAATTATTTCGCCTCTTCTTATAAATCATACAACTCTTTCTTGTTTCCAAAATTCAAAAGTTAAACAATGCTGTAATTGGCATGATACCTAACAATAGTTTTCAACTATTGAAATAATTTTAATATGTTTTTAAAACATTTGTATATAAATATCGATCATTGTCATATAGCTAGAAATCGAAAAAATACATAATTAATGTGAAAAAAAAAAATGACCCTGTGGGGGACTTAGAAGTTCCGAGGCTTGAACCTACGTTCAAAAAGTTCGCAGCGATTCAACAGTCGGACACTTTACCGCTGCGCCATTGATGCCGTTGAAAATATGATAGACATTTTAGACTGTAATGGCACAGCATGTTTATTTCGTTTAATTTCTACGCTGTTTTGCTGCATGTGAAGACGTTGAAGATTGCATAAAAGGCTTATTCCATAAAGTATGTACGAAAGTTCGACCTATTAGTTACTCTGACACGGAAAAAACGGCGAAAAAGTCGGTTTTTAATTTTTTTGACTGCGGCGCACCAAATTGAAAAATCTGAAAAAAATTCAAGACAATAGTAACAACGATGCGGACTTACAGTAAAAATATAATTATAGTATCAAGACTGCTTCGATACAAAACCGGCATTTTTCAGCATTTTTTGGCGTTTTTTATTTTTCACAGCTTGGTTTTTCAATTTAAAAATCTGACGCGATTCCCTAATATGTGCACCGATAGCAGACATGTCTCTGAATTTTTTCAAAATTTTTCATCCGCTGGTATAGGAGAAATTCGGCAAAAACCTGATTTTCTATTTTTACCCTTTACTACCCCCCGGGTCGAGATACGAAGTTGAAACTTGACAGAAATCATTCTTTTTTTATAAGCTTTCGAATGACTCATCGTGATTTGAATTCGGTTCAGGGGCACATTTGACCATCTTAACCGGCTATACCCTTTGTATCATGCATTTCTGAAAGCATTTGAAATACTGGCTGTATACCATTTGCACCTTTTATAATGATTTGGTATAAGAATATATGTTTCTTGTCACCATTTAGTTTTTCTATTTTTCCTCACGTTTTAATTAACGTTTTATACAATTCTATTTGCATGGGAGACCAGTAAAAACAATAGAAATGATCCTTTGAGATCTGTTTAATCTACCCTGAGTATTGCCCCTTATATTTCACCTCGCATAACGAATTAATAGGGTCAAGATTTTTATTTACTCCTAATTCCCGTACAATGTCATCTTCTCTGATTTTTCTTAAAGTATATTGTCGCGGAACATAAGGTAGTTCGGGATCGTCATAGCTTAAATCAGATACTGCATCGCTTCTCCATTGTCTGGATTTAATATTTAAATGTTCGTGCCCAATTGCTACCTTATTTTTCCCTTTAACTGCCCTTTTCTTTTCGTGCGGTATTCCCGAAGCATCGACTGTGTGCACTCTTAATACAATACCAATGCCAGGAGCCGGTTTATGTAAGCAATGAGCTTTAAATTCGGCACCGCATTCATTACAAGTGCCGTATATTTTCAAATATGTTCCCGCATTCGGAGAATCTAAAATTTTGCCATATTTAAACATATAAGCGCACGGAATTTTCGTTTTCAAAAAACAAGCTTTGCAAATGATATCAGTCCAACCGGGACTAAGTATTTGATAAGATTTTCCGCGAGTGCCCTTTTCTTTATAAATTTTCAATACAGGAGCAATAGATTTCCATTGCTCCTCAGACAATGTGATATCAAAATACAATGGCGGCAGTTTATTATGTAATTTATTCACATTATTGTGATGCACGAAATCTTGACTAGTATTACTTACGTTAGAATCATCAATGCTATCTGTAACGACACAACGTCGATGATAAGGACGTAACTCCTATGACGGGGTGTGCCGCTGCTCTTCTGACAAATTAAAGTCCCGAGAGCTAGTTGAGAAAATAATCTGCACGTTGTAAGGTGAGAAATTGTCACTTTATTTGTGGGTTGTTGGTGGAATGAGTGACTGGACAAGAATGCATTCATGAGCTTGTCGAGCTTGCGGAGGAAGATCTCAGGAGGTGGTGGGTTTTGAAAATCAGGCAAATTCTCTGGTGCCTGATTGGATGTGGAGGAGTCACCAAGGTTCTTAAGGTGGGGTGGTTGTCTTTGGGGAAGGGGGACCTTCGCGGACAACCCTTGGTGTGCGTCACCGGATGGGATTTCCCTGACCCGTGAGTTGAAGTAAAAACGGGGACTTCGAACCTTGGTGGCCTCCTGCTACATCCGGCAATGGTCATAAAGCAATTAAATTTTAAGCCGTCGACATAGACCAGACTGATTGACCGACTCCAGACCCTAAATGGCTATGATGGCCCACAATAAACGCTACGCAGTAACACTATCCATCAGTGTTTCTTCCTCTTTTTCTTCTTCTTCTTCTTCTTCTTCTTCCATTGGAATTTGGAAATGTTTCTTCAAATTTGTCAGCAAATTCCACCGATTGTTCCTCACGTAAAAGTTTAAGGTGTTTGGTGACAACTTATCACAAATTTTTAAAGACACTTCCCACACTTTATCCGTGCGACACTTCAATTTATATTCCTCATCGAACAATTTACATTTTTCATACTTCTGCAACACGTCCAGAATAACGCCGAAGTGTATCAGCGCTTTTCTAGGCATTTCTCACAAATGACAATAATGAAATCGCAAAACGGTGAGTAATATAACTCTCACAATTACTTCACAAACCGCAAATGATCGCACGATCTCACCAGAATGGTCTGTGAGCAATGACAGCCCTCCGAGGTACGTGGTTGGGAAGAATTCGAGAGTATCGCAGGCATTTGTTCCGATTTCAGCAGTGGCACGTAGTGCCGCGCGCGTTACAAAGTAAGCATGGTTCTGGTAAGCAGGGCCGACGTATAAGGGCGCTAGTCGACGGGGGCGCTAAAATAATATATTGGACGCTTAATAATAAAGAAATCCAACTTTCACAGAAACAAAATGTATATGTAATTCTGTTTTTTGTACTCCGTAAATACAAAACATGTTAAATAGGAAATCTGTGTAGAAATCTGGGAAAATTTACTTACATAAGCATCCTCGCGCCTGCCCTGCTGGTTAGTGATTGCAAATTTACCGACTTTTTCAATTACCGGTAATTTGGTAAAATTTTCAATCAAAACCGGTGATTACCGGTTCAACGGTAATTTACTGGTAATTATATAAGGCATTGAAAATATAAAAGTAAACATTACAAAAAAAAATTTTTTTTTGGACTCTAATCGAGCATTATATAAAAAATATATGCAAATAAAACTATTCTGAACATAAAATATACAGTGTGTCCGCGGGAAAGCTAAACAGCCGGCTTCCTCCTAAACTATTGGAAATAAAAATATAAAAAAATAGAGAATTGCATGGTTCGAGGGGGCCAATTAATTAGCGCGAACGAATTTTTTTATCGATTATTATTTTAAAAGATACGATGGTCAAGTCCGGTTTTTCAAATGGAACTATTTTTTTTGAACACCTGAGTTGATAGTGCGTTCCAAGACAAATTCAATAAGCTTTAATGTATACACTTTATTTTCACTGGTTTTTAAGATATTGCGCTTGCAAATTTACTGATTTTCACTGGAAGAAAACTGTCTGGTATAGCACGGACCGGGGACGGTCTTACTGGCTCCACGGGTGGCACTGCCTTTTGAAATAGATACCTACCTGCCAAAGGTCTACGCCAGGCCCAAAGGCTGGACAATTTTTTTCCGTCAGAAATGCTACTTAGGTAGGTACATCTGCGGTATATTTATTTCGCACTTGCTTCTACGCTCGGATAGCCGGTTCTTTTGGGAGGGATGCAAGTTAGATTGGTTAGGTTAGGAGGAGTGAAAGTTGCTAGACTAAATTTCAATCATAGGGAGCAGATTGTATCAGAACCATTCGGATTTGCATTCCTCACAAACGGCTGCTCTCTTGAAGAGGCCCTCTTCACAGCAATGCCCACCTTCTCTCGCACGGAATACGTTAACGCTTGCTTTTGTTCTGATATTGAAGCTCGTGTTTATACTCGAGAGGACCACGCGTCGACAGCGGGCTACCCCTTTTCTTCCTGTGTCTCTCCACGAGCCGTGCTGACGGTGGATTGTAGGAGCGTAGATATCTGGATGCCAGTTATTGAATTCAGGAGACGATAGAAAAATTTTATTACAAAACATACATGTACTATAATTAAAGTAAATCGTATTCCTCTCGGGCAGGAGTACTGATAATGATCGAACTTGCGCCCCACTTCGCGCAGACCAATTACACGGAGGGTAGTCGGGTCACACACTGCCCAAATGTGTGATGCGCTGGCACCCCGTGGCGAGGACAGACCTTTGCATTGCCTCACCCGATTTTTATGGTTTTTTTTCCGGAAAAAGGTACGAATCCTGGGCCGAACGTAGCGAATTGAAGTCGACCCTCCGCAGTCGAGGGTGAATTATCCATTTGAGCGTATTAAGAAACCCTTTTCTTCATCGTATGAAGAAGAAGTTCTTATACGAAAATTCTTATACGAAAATGTTACTTACTTATCTAACATAATGAAGACACAGCAGTCCCGCTGTATGTCAAGTAGTATCCAGGTTATTAATAAACAATGGGAAGCGGAGAAAGTGTTACAACCGTCCCTGATCCCGGGTTGATTGTATCACTGCATGGAGTTGACAGTAGCACAAATTTAACTTAACAAAATTGAAATATTTATTGATTTTAATTATAATAATAAATGAAAAAAGTAAAATTTATAACCAATTATGCGGTATCGCAATTGTGGCATCGAAATAGAGAATGTTTTGGCTGGTGCATTCTCCATGTGATCAATTCTTACATTCAGTACATTGCATCCATTTTTGACTTGGTTTGCTTGGGCTGTGCTACAGGACGTCATGCAAACACGACAATATTATTCATCTTCTTTGTCACTATTCAGCTCTGTCGCGGTACAACCGATCCATACTGCCGATGTTACAATCGCCCCCGACAAGACTTTTGAACTTAAATTATAAATTTTAATTAACGGGACGGGCAAAAGTGATAAGTAATGATCATCAGTATTAATTTAAAAATGGTCAGATTAAGTATTAAAAGAAAGAAAAAACACGTACTTGCAAAGGAAGTATTTATATTACAATTTTAAATCAGTTAGAAAAAGTTACTTTAGGGTATCGAAAAGTTAATTTCTTCGCTATACATGTCTATTGTGTATCTATACTGCTAGAACATGGATGTGTGTATTCCAAATGTCATTCTTCATCATATATCCAAAATTTGGATTACTATCTGTCATATGTTTTGAGATATTTAACGTGTTACAATCGCCCCCGTGTTAATATCGCCCCCGGTCTACCCTACTATTAAACATAAAAAGTAATTTAATTAATCCTACCATTTGGCTTTTTAAATAACAGGCTGAAAAACTGTAATAATTTGTAAAGTAAAACGAAATAGGATATGTTTTTTATATAATTATGTAGAGGAGGGTGTACTGAAAATATTCCAATTACATATTTAGTTAGAATGTGGAACTCTGTGGAACTTTAATGTATTCAGTATTACTTATTGATAGATTATTTAGATTAATTACTAATAAAGGATTATAATTTATCGCAAAAGACTGTTCTTTAAAAATAACGATATTTGACTACTTTCCTCTACTATTTTACTTTTCCTTATAACTTGGAAACGAAAAGTTTCCACAACATGCGATTTAAACCACTTAAAAGGGCATTAAATAAAGTACTGTATAAATAGTTCTCCAATTTTATTGATCGTAATTAACTTAAAAAAATGAAAAAAGAAAACTTAAATAAATGTAAAAACCATTAGATTATATGTCATTGGAAAGGGATAATTTTATCCTATTTTTGGCGCAACATTCATTCCGATAGTTTTTCTAGCTCAAAAGATATGCACAAATCTCACCAAGCCGTTCAACCCAGCCAGGCCACTGTGCGCTGCAACGCGCCGGCTAGACGGACAGTGAGAATGAACCAACCAGCTGACGGTCGTTCGCCGGCCGTCAGCCTGCCGCCGGCTAGACGAATAGTGTGAATCTACCTTAAAGGCGGGATCTCCTACCTGCCGGTCGCTGCGATCTGTCGCAGCGACTCCATTAGTGCTAGGGAGAGCAGATGCATACTCCTCCCACCGGCAGCTAGGAGTTCCCGTATTTAAGGGTCAATGCACACGAGCGATGCGGCGTCGTTGCGATCTCGCAGCGGTACATATGTGTATAGTAGAGAGATTTACACGTGATTCAATTTTTGTGGCAGTGCGATATGACAATCTGCCGGAAAAAATTGCGACACATGTAAATCTCTCTATACACATATGTACCGCTGCGAAATCGCAACGACGCCGCATCGCTCGTTTGAATTGACCTTTGCGGACTTTTCGTCAACGACGACCAAGGGACTTTCTTGACTGAGGAAAATTAGTCCCGGGTTGCCACTTGCCAAAAAAGTCCCTGACACACAGGATTGTCACTGGAGCGCGGGATGACGCCGGGACGTCAAACAAATCGGTGCCATGCTAGGTTTTGGCTTCGAACCAATCGACGCCAAGTGACAATTTATGCATCAGAGACAATCCGGGCATCCCTGTTCAGTCCTCCACTGTCTCCACTCTCCACCGCGAATCCGAAGGGAAGAGGAAATAATGAACAATATGCAGAATGTAAGTATTAAAATGGTATACTATTAAACAGTGTGATTCTCCCGCTAGAGTTCTCAAAGGCGATGCCGCGAACTAGTCGCGCCTCTTTTAATCGGTATATTTTTAAGGAAGTTAACTTTACAATATGCAAATAGATTTTTCAAATGGGCCATTTTCGTCGGGACGGCATAACGAAAAACAGCACGTCTGTCCTCGTTGTGTAGGACGATAAATAACTACTATCCTATTATTGTAAGATCATTACTGTTGCACAAAATTGAACTTTTTTGCGGACTTGTAACATTCAATAGCCGTTTCTTCGCTCCACGCGATGCGACAGACATTTTTCCTCCGGAAACCATAGACAGAAGTAGTAAAACACCTCTCGTTTTCAATACAGAAACGAAAGAGTTTGGCAACACGTGCGCCGTCGACAGTGATAGTCAATAGCACGTGGGCCGCTCAGCGTGACGGAATCGCGTAACGCGCGTACATTGTAACCTTTTCCAAAGTCCTGCTCGCCCGTCGGTGCTCCGTCGTGATCTAGAGACGCGGTAGCATCTCGACGCCAAGTACATGAAAGAAAAGACACCTTGTATATGCCTGTCGCTGCCGTGTATCTTTACTCGAAGCACAGCTATTCCAACCTAACCTGAAACTTATTTCATTAATATCTCATCACGCCTGCAATATTTTCTATATTTAATGGCATTTTTCTCATGTAAACCGCATATAAGCTTTCGAATAAGACCAATTTCAATAAAATCTCATGGATCTGTCGAAAACGGTAAGATTTTTCTTATGATTCTCCTTCTTCTTATGATTCTCCAACCAAATTTTGTCGACATAATACGTATACGCGTTACACGCACACCTTCAGCCAAAAAGAAACTAACACATGTTTCGTTCTTCGTTCGTCGACCCTCAGGATTATTCGGCCGGGATCGTCGTCCGTCATTGTATGTATATATATATACCTATGTTTGAGCTGAGAGCTAGGTTGAGAAGAAAGGAGAGGAATCTAAGACAGGTTATGTTCACTTAGTCACGTTATGCAGTAATCACTTTGTCAGTTTTATTGAAACACAACTCGATGAGCAGGAGAGATGAAATGGGAGTCCCGATTTGGTGCCACAGTGTTTATATTAAGCACTGGGACTGCACCGAGAGCGCGTGAAATGAAACCGCGTGAAATGCCACGTGGCGTCCACCCGATTCTACTAATCGCTGGACTACTGAGCCTTCAAATGAGCTGAGAAATTGCACACAAATTATTGCGTGATGAGTAGCACTGAGAATGAGGTGAGCTGAGTGTGAGAGAAACCAAAATTATGTAACAATTCGCGATGTGATACTTCAATGAACTTGCTTAGTACAGAGCACACAAGAGAACGAAATGAGTATGGCCGCTGGCCGTTACGCTTCTTCTCCGTTCCCTTGGATCGTCAACGCGCACGCTAATTGGTCGATCGATCCGAGCTGATTGGTTCATCGATTGCGGCGACAGTTGATCGATCGCCGCTGATTGGCGGCTCGCCGATCGTTCAGCGCTGCTGAATCGCGGTCCGCGAGGTGATGCCATGAGAATGAGTGTGGCGGCGTGGGAAACTATTTTCATTCCCAAACAACCTATGTATACTATTTTGAATTTTATAATCTACCAAGTGTCATTCCATCATAACCTGCAAGTGTCAAATAAGGTAAGTGGTCCGAATTTGAAATGTCAGGAGTTTTTACACTAAATAGGAGACTGAATTATTGTCTCAATTAACAAGGTAAGTCGCCAAAGTTTTTAAATAGATTTCTTATGTAGAGTCGCAGACATGGAAGTTGTCCGGAGAAGGTTCGACAGAGAAGCATCTTCTTTCGCATAAGTTTCTGGAAATTTGTACCATGCATGTACAAAATAAATAATATATATTGTAACAAATTGCATTGCATTTAAATTGCCAAATATTTTTATATTTTTATACCAGCAATTTAGAGTTTTTATGTAAAGCTTATATATTTATTATTAGAAATGAAGGGGACGCACAGGACGTGGATAAAAATGAAGGGGACGCACAGGCTTGGATAGAAATGAAGGGGACGCACAGGCTTGAATAGAAATGAAGGGGATGCACAGGCTTGGAGGTTGTCCAGAGAAGATTAGATAGATAGACAGAGCATCTTGTTTCGCACAAGTAAATCGACAAAAATTGTCAAAAGACATAGCATTAAGAATTATTAAGAAAATAGATTATGGTGGGTTGCTTGCAATGTAGAGCAAGTCACATTAGTGAAGAAAGTACGCTGAAAACACATCTCCCTTGATGCTTTTCAATCTCTTGTGAAAGACATTCGTAATACTTTAATATAAAATCCACAGTAGTTGCCACGCTATTCATTAATTCATTAATTTTTTAGGTTCCCATTAACAATATTGCAATTCACCAATAATAAACATACTAAACTAATTTTATTCCAAAACCAATCAATTGTGTGTTGAAAATATTGGATCTCTTTGTTCATGTTCGCTGAATTACTACCATTAGCATTTATTTAAATTTACTGCAACAAGACTTTCTGCCATACGCTCTCACCTCCTTCTGATACATTTTGTAGTCTCTACACTTACTATAGCAAAATGCCACGAGTAGGCATAATAAGCGGGTTCTGGACCAACGCTGGGTGAAGGGGTGAAGCGGGGCGAGGGGAACCCACAGCGGGGCGAGGGGGAGAAGCGGGGCGAGGGGAACCCGCAGCGGGGCGAGGGGGAGAAGCGGGGCGAGGGGAACTGCAGCGTAGGCGAGGGGGAGGCGGGTGGGGGGACCGCGACTCGTGGAGGTGGGGACCGTGACCCTGGATCACTGGAGGGGGAATGGGCCTTGAGAACAGGTGGTGGGGGTACCTCGATGACACGTCACGCGTTGTAGGAAGCGATCCGCAACCCTCTTATCGCCCCAAGGTCAGATTGCACCCCGATATTTGCAACATTTGAATCTGATGTACGAGAGAGAGGTACGATATTTTTGTATGTCTCTCTCTCTCGCTCTCTGGGACCATAGACAAAACATACGGCGGCACGACGCGTAGGATATGTAAGTCGAAACCTGCATTTTCGTATCGCGAAATCCGGTAATAATACGCAGACGATATCTGTAACCTTCCGATCGGGTGTATGAGAGAGAGAGGTACGATATTTTGTATGTCTCTCTCGTTGTCGGAGGTCAGTAAAAACATACGGTAGCACGACGCGTAGGAGATGCAAGTCGAAACCTGCATTTTCGTATCGCGTAATCCGATAAAAATGCGCAGAGAGGTACGATATTTTGTATGTTTCTCTCTCGCTCTCTAGGACCATAGACAAAACATACGGATATCGAAGGTCAATTTCCGAGAATAATGCGCAGCATCGGTGCGCGCTATCTCGAGACCGTGAAAATTCAAAGCAAACCGACGCGCTTCTGTTCGCGATAATTTTTTAAGGTAAACTATCGAGAATAATACGCCTCTGTGTAAAAGCGCAATATGATTGAAGGTATGATTATAGGTATTATTCCATTGGGTTGCAAATGTAGGAGTAGGGAGATTTTAGGTAGGGACGGTAGTATATTTAAGGCAACTCGTATCTTGGACAGGACAAAATCGTGAATTGTAACGCGTCGGAAGATTTTGCAATATAATCGTTGCTATTATCGTGTTTTTTTTTTTATAAAAACATATCTATTAAAGCGCTACATTCATTTATCATAAGATTAATCAAAATATTTTTTCAATACGTTAACCATTAGAATAATGGATAAGTTTGAACAGTCTGTTATAGTGCTAGATGAGACAATACCGTTTTTACATACGTATGAAGACTGCTATGAGTGGATTGAACATTGTGACGAGTTTTTAAATTTCGCCGAGAATTATCGTAATAACCTAGTTCGGAGAAGTAACGAAGAGTGGTTAAATATACTGATATTACGTTTGAAACATATGCGTGTATCAGTATATTATTTAATGTTGGAACGGGCTGAAAAAGATGAGCGGGAGCCGTGAACACACACACACACACACACGCACACACGCGCGCGCGCGCGCGCGCGCGTTAAGTGAAAAATATGTTTAATAATGAAAGTATACATTGAAACGTTCAAATCATTATCGTCAAGCTACACGCTCTTGCAAACGGTCCCGGAATATCAAGACTGGATAGAGAGGTGTACTGAATGCATACGAACAACCATAGAGTTTCGACGAAAAAACTTGCTACTTGGAGATAGCAAACGTCGTAGGCTACTATTGATTAGCAAGCGACTCAAGTTATTACGGATAGCTGCGCGACAGAAATTGAAAGATCTAGATACAGAGAGTGCGCTGCGAAACGAGTTATTGATTTCATCATCGGACAAGGAGATTTGTGGAAATGATTATTTTTTAACGTCATCTGAGGATGTTAAGCTTGATGCGGAAACACTGATGATAGAAACGCTTAAGATTCGCGAAACCGTGGGAATTCAGTCACTTTGCGAGGCCGCGTGGACCAGTATTTTTAACTACGGAGTTGAATTTTTTACACGCGATCAACGTAATGTGATGTATCATATAGCGCGATCCAGCAGTGCTTGTGAGTGTACTGTGTTATGTATTGTGTCTGACAAGGAGAAATTCCGACGGAGAGAGAGATACATTACCGCGATAGTATCTACACCCTTTATGCTCTTACGTGATATTGAGAACAACTTGACGGAAGTGTTAGAGGGATTGTACCCTACAGCGGTAATGCCTGTTGATGTGTTTTTAACGAATGAATTATAGTGTTATGTTCGCGATTGTCCGAGACGAGTTGAATGGGGTGTTAAACAAATAAAATGTGATCCTCGTTCGAGAAAAATTCACTTTTTAATCATCAAGAAGCCTATAATGTTAACGATACGTATGCGATATCCTGACGTGAATTTACCTACGTGGCGACAACGTGTTGCGGAACGACATAGAATCCGGTATATTCAGTGACTTTGGGAAACAAAAAAAAAAAATCATGGAAACTTTCAAGAACGCGTTTGTGACGTTGTCTCGGATGTCTGAACTTTTGAGAACGACCTCGGAATTTCGCGATTGGATGAACAGGTGTGACGAGACGATACGTTACATGATCGCGTATCAACGAGGTGAACGCGTGCCGGTGTGGGAGAAGCAGCGGATGGTGTCTTTGCTCGCGCGAACACAAACATTGCGCGCGATAGTGCGAGGACGATTATCGCGAGTAGGGTGTGGACTCGCCGTTCGAGCGACGTTACCCAAGGTCGTGTGGGAGGAAGTGGAAACCGCGTTCGAGAGACGTTTGTTGACCGGGGCTGTGATAAACGTGGGGGCCGTCGATCCGCGCAAATTCTTAGAGAATGCCCGTCGAACGGTGATATCGCGCGTTACGAACGCTATTACGGAGCACCGCAGCGTTTCAGTGAACACTGTGTTAAACGCTGAATTCATGTTGCGGGACGTGACTGACGTAAAGAGTTTCGCGACGCGTAATCACGTACTTTTTATGGCATCGAATGTTCGCGAGTGGTACGCGAAACAAGTGGTTGCTCCGACGTTGATCGCGATGGAGGAGTTTCAGGAGCGCGAGAGTGGCTGGACATTACGGGTAGTACAGAATATTCTAATAAACGTAAACCAGCATAATCCGTTGCGTGCCGGGTGCGACGTGTCGCTTCCGCGGGTGGTCGCAACGAAAAAAGCGGTGGTGAACGTTCGGTGCAACGACAACACGTGCTTTTTGTGGTCGGTCGTCGCGAGTATGTTTCCGGCTACCGCACACGGGGACAGGATTGCGTCGTATCCACCCTATGCGACGGTGCTCCGTACGGATGGTGTGCGACTCCCCATGTCCATGGACCAGATGCAGAAATTCGAGGATGTTAACAACGTGTCTGTGAACATATACCTATGGTCCGACGAGGATGGTTGCGTATCGCTACGCGTATCCGGCAACAAGCGGGAAGGGAGACACGCGAACGTGCTGCTGGTCCAGGATCCCAAGGATTCGCAGCGGTACCATTTCGCGTGCATTCGCAATCTCTCCCGTTTGATCTCCAGCCAACTTAGCAAACACAAATGTCAAGTGTTCGTTTGTGATAGGTAAGCAAATAAGAATAATAATAAACTGAACAAAATTTTGAGCTATACGTGACACACGAAGAAGAAGCGTTTACATGTTTTTTTTTTGTTTACGTCTACGTTTCAGGTGCCTCAACTTTTTCTCCTCGGCGGAGCGATTGCAGCGACACACCGAGGACACGCGCGGTGCAATTGCCATCGGAAGAGGAGAAAATGTTGCGGTTCCAACATCACGAACGCAAGGAACGCGTATCGTTCGTCATCTACGCGGATTTTGAGTGTTTGCTGGAGGAACTGGAGCAGCCATCGATGGAGCATCATCGTCGGACGTACGAGTATCAACGCCACAGAGCCCATAGCGTAGGATACTACGTACATTGTTCCGACGACCCGACTCTGTGCGGGTATCGAGCGTATCGCGGCGATACCGATTGCGTACAGTGGTTTGTGCGGGAACTGCGGGAATTCGCGAACGTTGCGTACTCGTGGATGTGCGTCAAGAAACCGATGGCACCGTTAACACAACAACAGTGGCGGAGTTATGACGAGGCTATCGCGTGTGACGTGTGCGGAGGACCCTTCGACCGAGGTGAGGACGACAGGAAAGTGCGCGATCATTGCCACTCGACGGGCGAGTACAGGGGTGCGGCACACAGATCGTGCAACTTGCGCTACCAACGTTCGTGCACGATACCCGTGGTGTTCCACAACCTGTCCGGCTACGACGCGCACTTCGTTATCAAGGAGTTGGCAGACGCGTTCAACGGAAAGATCAGCCTCCTACTGTTAACGAAAGAACGATACATCTCGTTTACGAAGAACGTGGAGGACCTCAGGGGCGATGGCAAGAACTGGCGAAAAATGTTAAAGTTTCGATTCGTCGATTCGTTCAAGTTCATGGCCACGAGTCTGCAGAAACTCGCGTCGGATCTCGGCAAAGACAGACTAACGATTCTTCGACGCGAGTTCCAACATCTCCCTGACGAACAATTGGATCTCCTCACCAGAAAGGGGGTCTTCCCGTACGATTACGTAGCGTCGTACGATAAGTTGAACGACACGCGACTACCGCCTCGTGACGCGTTCTACAATCGCTTGAACGATAGCAACGTGTCGGAGTGTGATTACGCGCACGCAACCAACGTGTGGAACGGTTTTCGTATACAGACATTAGGCGAGTACAGTGATCTGTACCTGAAGACCGACGTGCTGTTACTCGCTGACGTGTTCGAAAACTTTCGCAGTGCATCTATCGCGAGCTACGAACTGGATCCCGCGCATTACTGTACTTTACCGGCGTTTACGTGAGACGCGATGTTGAAATACACGCGTGTCGAATTGGAGCTGCTCACCGACGTGGACATGCTGTTGTTTGTGGAGCGTGGTATACGCGGCGGCCTGAGCCAGTGCTCGCACAGGTACGCTCGCGCCAACAACAAGCACCTGCCGACATCGATGTACGACGCGTCGCAACCATCAACGTACTTGATGTACTTCGACGTGAACAACGTGTACGGATGGGCGATGTCGCAGGCGATGCCGTACGGCGGATTCCGATGGCTGGACGAGGCGGAGGTATTCGAGTTGAACGCAAACTCCTTGCCGGCGGACGATGGATCAGAGGGATACCTGCTGGAAGTAGATCTGGAGTATCCGCGGGACATTCATGACGAGCACGCGGACCTTCCGTTCTGTCCTGTGCGCGAGCAGACGCCCGTCGGTAAGGAAAGCAAGCTGATCGCCACGCTCCGCGATAAAGAACGATACGTGATCCACTATCGTTATTTGAAACAGTGTATTCGACACGGACTTTGCGTATCGCGAATTCATCGCGTTCTACGTTTCGATCAGAAACCTTGGTTGAGCGACTACATCACTTTGAACACGGAGTTGAGGACGCGAACCGAAAGTGATTTCCAGAAAACACTGAACAAATTAATGAACAATGCCGTATACGGAAAGACTATGGAAAATGTGCGAAAGCGAGTGGACGTGCGATTGGTGACGCGGTGGGACGGACGTTACGGCGCCGAAGCGTTGATCGCGAAACCAAATTTCCTCAGTCGCGCGATATTTTCCGAGCACCTAGTCGCTATCGAACTACGTAAATTGAGAGTGAAATTTGATAAGCCCATATACGTAGGTATGAGCGTGCTGGACGTGTCCAAGGTATGCCTATATGAATTTCACTATGACTATATGCGTACAAAGTTCGGTGATAGGTGTAAGATTTTGTACACGGACACAGATAGTTTAATGTATCTGCTGCAGTGCGAGGACGCTTACGCAGAGATAAAAAGTGATGTCAGTGCGCGCTTCGACACGAGTGATTACGCGACAGACAACCCGTACGGTATGCCGCGCATAAACAAAAAAGTGCCGGGTCTAATGAAGGATGGGAACAACGGTGCGTTAATGACCGAGTTCGTGGGACTGCGGTCCAAGATGTACGCGACTCGAGTGTGCGACGCGTCGGCTGCAACGATCGAGACCGAGACGAAAAAAGTTAAGGGTGTTAAGAGGAGTGTGGTCGTGAACGAGATACGTTTCGAGGACTACGTGCGGTGTCTTCGCGAACACGCGGAAACGACGATACGGCAAAACCATATCCGTGCGCGATTACACGACGTTTATTCAGTGAGTGAGTGTAAGACAGCGCTCAGTCCGTACGACGATAAACGATACGTACTTTCCGACCAGACCAGCACCCTTCTGTGGGGACACTATCGGATTCCCGAGTGTGATAACTACCATAGTGATAGTGATAGTGATGCGTATATGCTTAAGGGGGTAGACAGGTCACGTGGTCTGGCCGATTTGGCCGGTCGGTATTACAGCAGGTTTTTTCTGCACAGAAATGGTAATACCGATAGATCGACGATTGCCCTGTAAACGCGAGAGGGAGTTGTTTGCTATTTCCGTATTCTATTCTGAATAAGGAAAGAAATTCTCAGCTGTTGCGTTGTACTTATAAAAATTTAACCGGAAAGTCGGCTGGTACTACAAACGTAGAAAATTCATTGTACATTTTAATTACTTGAAATGTGCTTATGCTACAATATTCTACGTTAGCAGTAAGGAATTATAAGTGAAAAAGGAAAATAGATGAGGGGATGTCCCCAGAAAATGAAGTTTGTTAGGTTAGACATTTTTTTACTAGCAAAGCACCGAAACAGAACATGAAATACACTTATTACATGTCCTATGCAGAAAGCAGTTATGAACAAACATTATATATAAAATTGTACGGAATCGATTGTCGTCACTTTTGCAAAGATCTGATTAGAAAATGCAGAACTTCAGAATCGTCACTGCTTAGCGTGCAACATTGTATAGTCCCGCTGGTTTCGAGCGTCGAAGCCCACGAAGCTCAGCGAGACACATGATTGTTGGCGAGCATCGCGTTTGACGACTCTAGCTAGAAAATCACGCCGTATGAATGCTATGAAACGATAGTGTGAAGTGGCGTGCGTTTCAATTGCACATTGACAATATCGTAGATTCTAGGTCCTAGAATATTAGCTACGTATTACGATGTTCTTCACCAGAGCACTACATTAATGAATTAAAAAATAAATGAATAGGTCAATTAGTTAAAATTAATGAACTGTGCATGATTTTAATGACGCCTAATTTAATTGCACTTACAAACTGAATTACTAATTGTAATTAAAAGAATTTTTTGACGTGCAACACGAAGCTGCACACCCAAATGGTTGGGCTCGGATTATCGGGAAAGACCTACCCATCCCACCGTTTTGCTTTCTCGCTGCGAGCGAGGACCTTCGGGCCCCAGTAGACCACCCGTTGACAGCCGAGAGCAATAAAACCGACGGGCCAGATAAAATGTTCATGTTTGATAAGTGTTGAGGAAAGTATTACCAATGGAGTTTTTAGGGTTTCTCGATGAAAATGATGTCAGATATGGAGGAGTTCGGTCCATTTTTAGTGAACGTAGTGTGTGTCCTAATCATGTATTCATAAAAAAAAATAGACCGAATTGCTTTGCGTCTCGACTCATGTTCGTGGACATAAACTCACCAATCCATCGGTGGTAACACTCTTATCAAGGTGTAATGAGAAATATGAACATTTTCATATTCAGTACTCAGTACTGGATGACTCAAGTCGCCGTCGACCGAGGGTCTCTACTCTCTCGCTGGTGCGCTATTTCACTCGCACTCGATTTACGTCGTTCAATCCCCTTGTCAAGCGGTTCAGACGAGGGCCCTGATAAATGTGAATTTACTTGGGAAACCAAAGTCGCGTCATTCGTGACACCTACTCGCGAACAGATATATGTATGTGCAAGAAAAAGCAATTCAATTTCCTGATGACTTGAAGCAACATTTCAATAGGTAAATGCATGAAAAGGTGGGATCAGGAATTCCCAACCAAGTGATGCATATTGTTCGTGAGACAGATGGGTTGAGTGAGCTTTGTATATATTGTTTTAAAACTTTTATATTTTATTACTTCTGTACATATGTTCTTAGTCTTCTACTTAATCGCGCGTAAGAAATATGTATCATTACATTGTTTGTATTTGGGCGCTCTCGCGTGACCAATCGGTGATCGGCCCGGTCTCACTCTCGTTCCCGTGGTTTGGGTGGACCGAGTAGCTCGGGCCGCGGGCGCGGTGGAGAGGGGCGGGGTCGGTCCCCTCCCGGTGTTTCGCGAGATAACGCGTTTACCTGCATCTTGTTCACGTACCTCTATCGTAAGCACGCGTTTGCTTCGTCGTTTTGTCTTTCGCGAGTGAGTGTGTTTGGCCTCGGGCTTCGAGCCTTTTCTCTCTAACTCGCGACTAGATTAAGTGTTTTTAAATTGTTCGAGACGAGTTGGTCTCGATCTACGTCGATCAGAGGATCGGCAATAAAGCAACCTTATCACACCACGCTTGCTCCCAATTTCACTTTGATCCACCATTACTATCCTACAATTGTTTCGAGCGTGATTAAGTATTTCGAAACCGAAATCCATTTCGCTCAATATGAAAGAACTGGCGATATTCAACAATAGTTTGTCGTCTAAATTTTACAATTAAATATATTTGTTTGACATGAATATAAAGTTTGTCAGCAAAGTCTTTCTCGATTTGAGTTCTATATAAGGCTGACTTTCCTTCGCCATGAAAAGTCCCCTCTTGTCCTGCACGCTGGCAAGAAATCGACGCTCGAAACCAGCTGGGCCATACAATGTTGCGCGCTAAGCAGTGACAAATCTGCAGTTCTGCATTTCTAATCAGATCATTGCGAAAGTGACGTCAGTCGATTCCTCATGTTTTCTCGATCAAATTGGCCCCCAAAAATGATATAATTCGGACCAAAATTAAGGAAATTACGTGAAAAATTGTTTGCAGAATTGAAAGCCCGTTTTCTTAGAAATAGTCCGATTTAAATTATTTTCGGTCAATTTAATCGGGAGAATGCCAGGAATCCATTTGTGGCACTTTCATATTGATACGATGAAAAATAAACAAATTCTGTTTCTTTATAATCGATGACACATCGCCGAGCACGGCGATCTCGCGCGGCTCGGGACACAAAGGTTCTCATCGGTTATTCGAACTTCTAAGATCGTATTCAGATTTATTGGCTGGTGAGTTTCGTAACTACGGGTGTGCGGTTACCCGATTTTTCGGACTCGGGACGGGCCGGCAACTTTCGGGCGGGATCGGGCGGGGTCCCGATACTTTCGTATTGCTCGAGATCCCGACAGTTTCGGGACCCCGAGACTCGATTCGGGCTACAAGCATAGCCGCCATGAGGGGACAATTAGATTTCAGGTCGGCTCGACAAAACTCGGACGCGACCGGACGATATCGTTACCAGTAATAGATTAAAATTATTACCTGAGAACATAGAAAAATTATGTTTCTTACACGTTAATTTGAAATAATAAAATATTCGCCTCCTGTATATTGTTATTCTTATGAAACATCCAGGAAATATTCCTTTTTGTATGCTTATAGTTCGTACGTTTTCTATTTTAAATCTGAACCTATCCGGAAAAAGATAATACCCTATATATTCCCTTTACATAAAGTACTAATTATGAAGTATATTTTATTCAGATTTTAAAATATTGTCGATATAAAAATAGTCTTCTTCCCAAGTTCTGAACATGGTATTTATTTAAGTACGTATATGGACGTATTCAGTATTCACAGACTATTTGGTAGCAATGAAAATACATATATATGTAAATAAATAATAAGATACAAATTATGATTCAACAGGAGACAGAAAGGTAAAAACTTATCACTCTGGTATCGATATAAATGATATACATAATTCTTTCCGTCTCGGTCCGCTCGTAATAGCTGGCTTTCGAGCCGATCGCGTCCGAGTTTTGCCGAGCCGACCTGAAATCATATTGTCCGCTCATGGCGGTCATGCTTGTAGCCCGAATCGAGGCTCGGGATCCCGAAACCGTCTGGATCTCGAGCAATACGAAGGTATCGGGACCCCGCCCGATCCCGCCCGATCCCGCCCGAAATTTTCCGACCCGTCCCGAGGGCCGAGAATCCGAGCTGCGGGACGATCCGCACACTCCTATTCGTAACGCGTATTCTCTCGTCATCGCAGAACACGAGTGAGCCAGAAGTGGTGGGGATAGCGCCAAGCTTCTGTCATGTATAGGCCAAACCGAGCTGCAGCGTAGAAATACACGCATCAGAATAGGTGTGCCTTAGGCCTTAGCTCCGAAAAAATTCAGGAGCTTTATTGGTCAGAACATTGATTCTTTTTCGATAGCTTCATCTCGTATTGGTCATAACAGCCACACGGCTACGTTCAGACGGAGCCGAGCAGCATTCCCGTTACCCCACCATACCCTTGGGTGGCCTCGTAACTCCAACAGACAAATCCACGATCGTCAGATGGTGGTGGCTGATTTCTCCTCGATCGATATTCGCGAAAACGAATCGACCGGCCAATATATCTGAATACGACCTTAGGATAAGGATATAATGAAAGATGAAAAATTATTCAAAGCCAAAGATGAAAGGCCTTCGAATAAACAAAGGAAACTAATAAATACCCGAAGCTAAATAGAATTTTAGATTTAGGGCACACTCACCCTCCCCCCAAACCTCGTGTCGATCGGCCACTGGGGCCATTCGGAAGTATATTCTTTTAATTAAATAATGCCCATCTTTGCATAGGAGCGTAAAGAATTACGAAAAAAATCAAGGAGTCAACTGTTGACCGGTTTGGAGACTTTTCCTTGTTATACAGGGTGTCCCAAAAATGTCGGAGTTCCTTGAAGGGGGTGATTCAGGGGGTGATGCCAAACAACTTTTTCCTTTGCGAAAATTCTCTCCGAGGTTTCGTTAACGAGATAATAACAAAAAGCACCGACCATTCAGAGCGCGCGCCTTCCGCCCGAGCTCCCGCGGTAGCGTTGGCTACGCGGTAGGCGGCCGCGCTTGTATTACGGACGTACGAACAAGCAAGTCGACATGCATCGAAGGAAACCGCGTTACACAGTTTTCTTTTTAAAGCAGAATCTTAAATAATAATTATTTGAAGCGAGAGGACAAGAAATACGTACATTTCGTTTTCAAATAACGCATACACGAAAAGGTAATGTAGCAGAAAATGTACGACATGTGATCGTAATTCGTTATTGAGGTAAAAATCCGTAGTTTAATAACGGCCAACCCAACTAAATTTAAACAATAATATTAGGTGTATGAATAAATTCTTTCCGACTGGATTTACATAATCAGTACAAAGCTACTGAATTTCTATCGCGGTGGTATTTTTCATATTTTTTAAATCGAACTGTTATTGTACCCTAAAATCGGAAAGAATTTATTTCTACATATATACTAATAATCACCAATAAATTAAATAAAACTCACCCATTCGGACATTCCTTTCCATCTTTTTCGGAAACCTTGTTTGTGTCACTGGGTCACTGTACCGATCCTGGTCATCGGTGGACGAAAAGATTTATGGTAGGGTAGCGCCCAGTGCTCAGCTGATCGCAGGTATTCGCAGGACACCACGCGAAGGTAAGAGTCGCAACGTCAAGTGCGTCCGGGTTAATGTACCGAATATTCACTTCACTGCACTGATACTAACACTGATCACTTAATTTATTTTCTACGGAACGTGTTGTTCCTACGTTATAAAAATTGGTGGCCCCGAAAGGGGCCGATTACTGTTAATGGAACAGTTGCTCAATATGGGCACCCTCAGCGTCTATGCACGCCTCCGCACGTACAACCAGCTGCCTTTGGACTGCACGCAATGTTTCTGGCGTAATGTTTGCCACCGCAGCATGAATCCGCACGACTAGGTCTTCCAGTGCATCCACTGGCTGACGGTACACCTCATCCTGAAATGATTGTTGTACAACAAATACAAAACGTAAGTAAAAAAAGAATACCTATAAAAAATTAAGAGCACTAATCAAATTACCTTCAGGTAGCCCCAGAAGTAAAAATCCAGCGGGGTCATATCCGGTGACCGTGGGGGCCACGCAACAGGACCGCCGCGGCCGATCCACCTGTCCTGGAAGGTTTCGTTAAGGTAGTCGCGGGAAATTGTGGCGTAGTGAGGTCCAGCCCCGTCTTGCTGATAGACCATGTTCTGTCGGACCTCATCTGGAATATCGGCCATAAGACCCGGCAGAACATGCTCTAAAAAGACTTTATACGCTGGACCGTCCATTCTGTCTGGTAGCATGTACGGCCCAACGATAAAATCGCCACAAATGCCCGCCCATACATTAATTTGCCAACGGACTTGTGCTGCGCGTGTCCGAAGCACTAGCGGATTCTCGTCGCTCCACACATGCCGATTGCGGGAATTGAAGCAGCCTTCCCTCTTGAAGATTGCTTCGTCCGTCCACAATATGTATTTGCAGAACGACGGATTCCGCTGCACTTCTCCCAACAGCCACACTGAATATTCAACCCGCTGGTCGGCATCCCCGGGGTGCAAATGTTGCACACGTATAAAGCGGTACGGGTGCAACATGTTCTCCCTCAGAGTTCGGTGTACCGTCATTCTGCTGGCACTAGAAGAAAATGCAGAAACATCCATTATTAGATAACATTTGTTTCCCTTAATTAATAATTGTTGCAGTTATCTTGTACTGTGACTTACTCTAGGCGGCGGCTCAAGTCGCGCACGCTGACGGTGGGGTCCTCGTCGATGGCGTGCAGGATGTTTTCTTGCACCGCAACGTTCCGCGCGGCTCGGGGTCTACCCACGTCACTGCCTCGCGGCATCATCGACCCCGTCGAGTATAATCGAGACGCCAAACGTCTGATCGTTCCCTCGCTCGGGGTTTCGATGCGCGGGTACTCCACTGCCAACGCTCGCACGGTAGCACTCGCGTTCCCGTCGTTCCGCGCGTACACCCAGAACATAGCGTAATACTCTTCGGCGGAGTACATTTCTGGGCCGAGATTACTAGGAGACTGACAGGATTTTTTCCCAAGTAACTTCCTCTACCCACAAGTAGTTTCTTTCATTCCATTATGAGTTTACTCCGACCAGGACAAGAGGCTTTAGGTAAAAAGAAGCCAGCACATTTTCGGAACACACGTGTTTTGCAGAAGTGCAACGAAAACTTTCACAAAACCCCGCGCTCCGTCCTTCCACTGCCAATGTACCCATTGCTTCGAGATAGAAAACAGACACCACGTGTATCGGTTCGAAAGGGTCCGAAGGGAAAAGACGCAGAAAGTCTTCGAGTTGCTATAAAGAAGAAAATGCATACCATTCCTGTTTCCCCTTTCTGAACCCCGAGTTCACGTCTGCTACGAGGCGGAACCAATTAAGTCATAAATTATCCGAAACAGTAGGAAACCGTTCTCTACCGCCGACTTGCGGGACAATACGGTCATAAACCGCGACCCTGGCGAAATGCTCTGGCTGATGAGCCTGATTAATTTTGGAGAACTAGAAATTACAGAGTATTATCCAGCACCAATACGTCTCGCGGAGAGACACAGGAAAAGAAGGGTAGTCCGCTGACTGCGCGTAGTCCCGCCTGCTTCGTCCTACCCTCAAATTAAAGACGGATCTCTTATCTCTCGAGTATAAACACGCGCTCGAATTTCAAAACACAAGCACGCGTCGACGTATTCGGTGCGAGAGACTGTGGGCTTGAAGTCCCATTGGCCGCAAACTAACCAATCGGGCCTGCTTATCTCTCGTGTCTAAACACGCGCTCGGATTTCAAAACAAAAGCACGCGTCGACGTATTCGGTGCGAGAGAAGGTGGGCCTTGGGGAGGAGATATTGCTGTGAAGAGGGCCTCTTCAGGACAGTGGCCATTTGCGAGGGATGCAGGGCCAATCGGACCTCTAGCCCACAGTCTCTCGCAGCGCGCTGTAATACCCACATAATGTGTACGAAACATGGGTTTGGGGGGATACGTTTTTCGTCCTTATATGAGCGAATTTTGGGCTGCGCGAGGTCTCATTCGAAAGAGGAAGGTTCAGTGCAGGGCGCTCTGGTCATGGTTCGACGAAATTGTGTTGATATCTAATAATACGAGTGTTCAAAGTAGAGCAAAAGTCGACAAAATACACCCGCATGAATCCAAGTATTTTTAGGTCACTAAAAGAGTTTTGTGACTCAAACGATGACCAGAGCGCCCTGCACTGAACCTTCCTCTTTCGAATGAGACCTCACCCAGCCTAAAATCTGTTCATATAAGGACGAAAAACGTATCCCCGTGATTGCATTCCCAAATACGAGTTCCGCCATATTGGCGATAATACAGAGCAAGTCACGTGACAAATTTAGTTGAGCTAGTGGATACGAGATGGCGCCTACTCGGGAGGACTGCCAACGTGGAGTCATAGCAAAACTGAAGCGTTAGCTGGATACACAAGGCACAGTAGTAGTAAGACTAAGCGGGTTCCAACGCAGGTCCTCTGAGGGGAGCGCGGGGGCGGGGGGAAGTGAGGGCGCGCGGGGGAGCGCGGCGGAGGGAAACGTCGGCGCGGGGCCTGCGGGGAGAGGAAGACAGGTTGCGCGCGCACGAGCTGCGGAGTGGGGGAAGCCGCGATGATGGAGGGGATCAGTCCGGGCCGAGCCGCCGCGGAGACCTCTCCAGACCGGACTCACCGTCGGAAATTTTTTCAGACCTGACCTAGGGAGGGGACAGCCCCTGAACAAATTTCTGGGGGGGAGGGGCGCGGGCCCTGTCTGAAAAATCTTTTTTCAGACTCGATCCGTATGTGGTAAGGAGGATGATGGGTAAATAAAGCGGTACAATGAAATACGTTTACGAATATATATTGTTACAAAGACAAAAGAGAATATATAAAGAAAAGAAAGTATATAATAAAATAATAAAATAATAAAAATACAAAATACAACATAAAAAGCGTTGGGAGGGGGAAAAAAATGAAAAAAAATTACTGGGGATGCGATGGTGGCGATGGTGGTGGCGACGCCGACGAAGATGGTGGTGTCGACGGCGTCGACGGCGGCCACCAGGGTGCCGCATCGCCAGATGATGATGGCGACGACGATGGAGGCAGCGACGGGGACTCCGGAGGCGCCATCACCCACCCTGGATGTGATGGCGGCTGCGGCCTACTAACATCTATCCAGGGGGGTGATTCTGGTGATGGGAGCCGCGGCTGCCGCAGGGGCCCCATTTGCCGATATGGCACCCACGGGCGCCGCAGCCTTTCCACCAGCCCTGACTGCCGGCGCATCCGCGGCTCCTGGGGAGGCACCACCGGAGGTGCGTCCTGGACCTCCACCAGGACCCTCGCCAATATCGCCAGCTGCACCAACAGTTCATAATTCTAGAACACATACACAAACATCGTTATAATTAAGCACAAACATAGTTATAATTAAGGACATAAATAAACATAATAACATGAAACACACATACCACTGGAGGCTGAGGCGAATGCGGCGATGAAGGTGGTGATGATGGTGATGATGGTGGTGATGGTGGTGAGTCCTAGAAGATAGAAATCCACGATATAATATTAACACAGCCACCTGATTCGACCTCACTCGATTTCAACTGTTAAACGTGATAAATGTAAAAATATTGCAAAAGTACATACCTCAGGATTGTCCCGACATAGATCGGGGCTCCCCTCCGGTGCAATGCGGGGTACTCCCATTATTTCACACAAGAACTAACTTAGTTTTATAGTATAAGACACTTTCGGTCAATAAGACACTTTCAGTCATTCACAGTTTGACAGGTAACTGGTCTCGCTGTATGTCCTGGCTCTCGCATATAAACTCCTATCATGAAATCGAGAAGTGCATAGCTTTGCAAAAGTAAGATAGTATTGTTTTCCACATTCATTTTCGCTGATCGTCCACTCCTTCTTCGCATGTATCTTCTTTCCATTCTTCGAACGGCTTGGAACGTGTATCGAACGGGTATTGAACGGCTTTGAACATGAATCGAACGTGAATCGTACCACTCTGAACGTAAATCGAACGTGAATCGAACGTGAATCGAACGGGTACAGAACGGCTTTGATCGGGTGTCAAACGGGTATTGAACGTGAATCGAACGTGAATCGTACTACTCTGAACGTGAATCGTATCACTCTCAACGTGAATCGAACCGCTTCTACATAATTATAACTATCGTCTTAATCTAGCATATAGGAGGTTGGGAAGGGTGAAGAAAAACATTTATGCATTAAAAATTCATCATATTTTATTTATGAATTTCTCTTTGATGTTTAGACCACCAGTTGAATATTTTAAATACATTTTGCATGGCACAATGCTTTGCGTGTCTGCCACATCGCAGAGTATTAACTACATTTAGCTTATTTAGAGATTTAATATCCTCGTAGTCAATGTCCAGCGTCTCGATGATCACGTCAGCTCTCGTATTTTCATCGAGGAATTCCGCAAGCCAGTCGCGTTTCTGCAACCCTTTAACGTATACGATATGGGATGTGTCATCTTCTTCGTCGATTGCATCAGCTACAGCTTTCGAAATTAGCTGTTTAGCCATACTGTACGGAACGTCTCCATCGTCCCACCGTAGTCCATGATGTTTTGCCACCAACCATCGGATGCTTGATTTGTCGGATTTCACAAGAAGATATTGCGGCATTGAACTCCCAAAAATATAGTGCGAGAGAATTGTTCCCTTTCGTAGGATAGCCACTTCCTTCACAACAAATCTTCCATCAACGATGAACCCTTGCAGATCAAAAAATGTTGGTACAGCCATTATCGGGACAATTTAGAGGTTCGTTCGCTTCCAAGACAGACGGGAGAATGCAGTCTTTCTCGTAAAGCATCTTGATTTTCACGATGAAATTTTTATATGATTTTTTACACACGAGAGGGCAGGCAAGTAGCGTGACAATTTAATTGATTTTGCGCACCACGTTTGTCAGTGGATTGTATTCAACCACCCGATCACGCAGAATCAGACAGTAGGCCGTAGTATTTGCAGGCACATTCTCTTTACACTCGAATTCTATGCGCACGTCCACGGTGCCATTCTTGATCGACTCATTTTGTCGCGAGCAATCAATTACCACGAGGGGACCAAATTGTAAAAATTCAGCCACGGTGAATAATGCCTCGTTGCACCTATGTCCATAATACGATTTATGGAATTGTGTATGCATGTGAAACAAGATGGCATGCTTATTCTTGTCAAAGTCCAAGTTCATGTCATCATATGGATAAAATTCCGAGTTGAGAAAAAGTTTTACATTGGTCAATTTACAGTTGTTGAACTTAGTAATATCTTCAGGCATCACATTCTTTCGATTAGTCTGTAAAGCAAGGATGATGCATCGCGGCTTCTCCAGCTGTGCAGATGCTTTCACGGCCCACGAATGCTTGGTCGTGCTCTGTAAGAGAGGATACTCGTACAGATCCCACGAGTGAAAACAAATGTTCCGGTTTTGTCCACTTTCCAAAGTACGTAGCAACGATAGCTTATTAACGTCGTTCAGCGTCACATGAGGCATCCGCCATTGTAGTTTAAGTAATTCAATTTCTGGTTCCAATATCTGTGATCCTATCAGAGCATTGTTGTCGTTGCGCGATCGTATTAAAATCAATTCGTGACGCGCATTAATAATCATGCGTTTGTAGTCTTCGCAAAATCCCAGCAAATATTTGAGTGGGACGCAAAAATTGAAATGATTTTTCACTATTAGCCCATCGCGTCGTTTCAAGCCCCATCCGGCATTCTCCATATTGTTGTCTTCATCAGATGTCAGCGATACATAGTTTTTAAGCGTGCTAGTTATTTCAACGTTTCTGTTGCGGTCAATCTCCACACCGTTCAGCTCGTATCGAATCTCATTGAATAAGAACGCTACACAATTATTTCCCAACATCACAGTTAACGCATCGTTTGGTTTATTTATCTTCAATTTCCCCTCCACATAGAGGAAACTTTCACACGGTAATGTGTATAAATCCTGCTGCTGTATCGGTATTCTTATCTCATCGCTGTATCCAAACGTTGTGTTGACATATGGGTTGTATGTGTGAGTCTCGAGCTTCACGATACGATCATCAAACGTCGGCTTCCCTCCAATGCTTAGAATGTCAACCATTTTTTCAACTTATATGCGCACAATGAATCCCAATGATTTCAAAAATGCAATGTTCGCAGCACTGAGCCTCTTCTTTTTAGCGTGATCAGAGCTGTTGCAGTTGTAAACAATTTCACTTGGAAGAAACAGGTTTCTGGAGTCGTTCAACACAAGCATCTCTTTCACACCACACGTATTATTGCCGTCGTCGCACGTGCAGTCTGATGGTAATCTCTTCACCTCGAAAATCTAGCAACCGTCCGTCTTGATCCACAACGCGTATCGTTAGATCCGTAACGATCCGTGCGGTGATTGGAAGGTAAATGATCTGTGCAGATGTTTCCGATATCTTATATCCTGGCGGAACTCTCGGAGAAAATTCATGTATCGTATGTACACGTCTCCCATTGTTGTACGCGCCAGTGGTCACGCTATATTCTACGCGGATAATGTTCACATTCATGATATTAATTGGATCGTCTGATTCGTGCCACCGCCCTGGTTCTAACACCCGATTCGTCGAGAAGCCTAGTAGTGATCCAATGTTATTGCGCTTTGTAAAATCTACGGTGAACGAGCAGTACAGCTCGCTTTTCATGGTGTTGTTGTTGGGACGCAACACTATAGGATACGCATCGTTGTCACCATTGCTGGTGTCATCGAGATTTTTAGGATACCGCTCGAGTAATCGCTGCCTCAAATACTTGGCAATGGCGTCTAGTTCGTAGGAACCGTGTGGAATCCTAATAATTTCAGGAGTGGTATCAATGCTGTTTTTGATGCCATAGTTTGAGGCGAAGTAGAATTTATCGTTGCTCCAGTCGATATTCGGTATTGTATGATAAGTTTCAAAGGTTGTTAGACCAAGCTCGTAATCATCATCGCTCAAATCTATGGGTGGAAAGTAGCTCACCGCGAGGGTGCTACTCTTGCCGGTTAGAGTGAATGTTAATGACATATTCCGAGCTGCACGGCTCGACTAGTACTGAATCATAGTGGTGGGAAGTCAATCCTTAAATTTGGTGTCGATCGTTTGTAGAAAGTGTAGACATAGTTGCCCACAATTGCTCTGATTGTACTTCTGATAAGACGTTCGATTGTATTCGATTTTCACAGCATCTTTATCCAGATATTGTACCAATTCCTTAGGCGGTCGAAGATTCCCAAAGCTGTCGAAATATATAGCTCGGCACCCTCTCTTCGCATATGCCACCCAATGAGTCCCCGGCCCTTCGGCATTGTCCAAATTTACGATACCACTCTCGTTTCGACGTACTCCTCCGACTGGTAGTGCATTGCGCATAAAAACACCTCTAAAGAATGGAATACGCATACGTTTTGCAAACTCCTCCAATTGTGCATCGGTAGTTAGACCCGCGGGCATTTTTATTTTCTTTTCGACGTTTTTTTTTTTTCGTTTCGATAATCCCTGTCCGCGCTTGTATGGCGCGAGATAAAGTCCACGACCTTCCATGGAAAGATTATGGCGTTGCATTTCCTGCAACTGATGCTGCGCCGCCTTATTATCATTTACCGCCTTGGCGATCCCCGCCGCTCCACCAGCTAACGATCCGAGAACCCCTAGCAGCGGGAGAAGTGGTAATATACCACCCCGTTTTGCCACCGGAAGAATCCGCTTTTGCGATGCTCTCTTTGGGGTCCTTTTACGGGTTTTTGTTTTTGTTTTCATCCCCATTCCGATTTTCGTCTTGGCCTTCATAGTTGCCCAAATAGCTGTAGCAGCACCTCTTTCACCCAGAGTCGAGTCTTGCGCAACGATGCGTTTTCGCGCTTTGTCAGCGAGAACTTTATCTGCCGCGTGCCTTTCACCGAGGTCGTTGCTACGCGAATACGCAATATCGTGTTCGCGACACGCTGCGTCCAACGGATTGATGCCTTGGTCACTTGTAGCCAATCGTTTTATCAGATGAGTTCCTGGACCGCAAAACTGATATCCCGGAATATGTAATTCGATAGGTAGCGCGTTTATCGCCCGATTTAACAGACCACAGCCTTTCTTTACTCTCGTCGGTGACATTCGCTACAGTTTTTAATCAATGGTGCTGGACCGTCGATATGCGTTCGCTGCCAAGGGCGATTATAATGTTCCAAGCACCGACGATGCTGCCGAACCTCAGAATCGGCTTTTATATGCTCGGGGAGCCTGTCCCACAACTGCCCAATGTGTCTGCCAAACTCGCGCAGTAGAATAATCTTTGGTATGTATTTCAACTGCTCAGAGGTTAGGTCTCGAATATCACAATTATCCGACAGGATCAGAAGCATTTTGAATACTGAGCAGTCGTATTTTGGCGCGGAGCTATAAATAGAGTGCGTCGCCGCTTCGATGTAGCAAAATCATTTTTCACAGTTCACGGAGAGGATGCGATTCGTGCGACAACCTGTAACGATACGCGTGATAAATTTTGACGATAAATCGCAAATGATGTCCCCGAAAACAAGACGCAGACATGGCAGCATGCTACCAAACACTATCCGCTGCCTAATTTGCGGTCCATCAAATTGTGGAAAGACCAACGTGCTGGTGAGCTTGTTGGAAAGTCCACACGGCGTCCGCTTTGAGAACGTGTACGTGTATTCCAAGTCGTTGCAACAGCCGAAATATCAGTATTTGGAGAATTTATTGACTCCGATAGATGAAATTGGCTACTTTACGTTTTCGAATAACAGTGACGTCATCCCACCGAGCGAATCGCTTCCGAATTCTATTTTTATCTTTGATGACGTGGCATGCGACAAGCAAGATACGATAAGGGAGTACTTTGCAATGGGGCGCTACTCGAACGTTGACTGTTTCTATCTCTGTCAGACGTATGCTAAGATTCCTAAACATCTTATACGCGACAATGCAAATCTGCTGATTCTGTTTAAGCAGGATGGTACCAACTTGAAACATGTGTACAACGATCACGTAAACACTGACATGTCTTACGAGGATTTCTACGCTTTGTGTCGTAATTGTTGGCAACGGGAGTATGGTTTCGCGGTGATAGATAAGGATAGCGCGATGTCCAATGGACGTTATAGAAAGGGATTTAACGAGTTTGCCACACCATGAGATGATCAATTGTCATCAACACGTCGGTGGGAAAGCAACATCTGCGATACAATGATTAATATCGATGCTCTGGAGATTAAGGATCGCGAAAGAATAGCGAAGGAAATTGCAAAAACCAGCGAAGCCATTCGCAAGAAACATCAGGCTTTGAAGACTGGCAAGATGGAGGAAGATATCGCGTTGGAGAGATACTTCAAACCTATCGTAGAACCCTTAAAACATATTATGGAAAATACCGCAGCCGCAGAAGTTGACAAATCATCGTTGATGAGCACAGACGTTGAAGAGAATGAAACATCAACGCCTAAAACAAAAATTCATCCGAAAGGGAACACACCATGCATGGCAAAGAGGAAACCACACACGTTATCGGAATATTCACCCGTAACCTCCACACCAGTTCAATCGAAGCGGAAACGACGGAATGCCACGTCAAACGATTCTCCGGTTCCACCAACGCCAATAAATACAATTCCTCATGTACAATCGCTCTCAACCATTGATGATGACGTTTTCGAAACTGGTCCCAACGAGCCGTTGGCAACATCTGTTAGGCAACAACTCCAAACACCCGAGGGACAAGAAACGTTTCGCAGCCATTTCGGTCCGCTGGGTCAAAAATACATGAGCGCAATCCTAAGTGGTGATAAGAATACAACAATTGACTATGTGTACGGCGTATACTTTGACGATAGTAGACCCATGCTTGGGGATAAGGCTTTCGATATAGACAAAGATGACATTATAATCATAGATGGTGTAAAATACAGAGGAACAGTCGGCCTTTACGAATTGATTTTCAAGAGAATTCCTGACGATACTGTATGCACCGATGCCGATAAACAAATACAAAAGTATACTGCTGGCGACAAACGCCCACAGACGCAATCATGTCGCTAAAAAGCCCCCATTGAGCAACAAGGGATACAAGTACAAACATGTAATTGCACCGCTACTCCCTAGCGCATCGGCTAGTAAAGCAGGGAAAGGTCTAAGGACACCACAAGCCATGGTGGTAAACGATAACAAGATTGATTACGGGCACTGGGACGATCCCAACGAACTGGTGGATCGGTTGCGTTTGCTGGAAGCGTCGCGTCAGGCGGGTAACAACTCTCATGATCCTGAAATTCTATCTATTCACGAGGAACTCCGCGAGATAGGCATCATTATATAAGTTAAACCGCACCCCGATGATGTGCATAGTATGCATCGAGATGCCGATCAACAAGTTTGGGGTATCGCTCGGGAAGAGTGGAGCAGCTAGAATGGACTATTACAAATGGAACGGTGTGCTTCGAAATTACATGCGAGATAACGCTCTTTGCGTGGTTGGTGCCGATTTTGATGCAAAATCACGCAAGATACGACGCGTAGGTCAGCCGGTGGCTGACACCGATGCCGTCAATAAACTATACGTGGAAAAGAGCATTAAATTTTTGAGAGAGCAGCAGGAAGAATTAGAGAGGAAGCTGGTCGTGTTTCAGAAAGTTATGCTGACGTTGCAAAACAGTGTTCAAAATATATCGCAGGCGTTGAATTCTATCCCACAGCCGGACAATGAAATTCGTAAAGTTAAATAGGCTATAACCGCTTTTACTACGGAGCAGCAACTTGTTCAGAATTTCCTGGAACCGACGGGAAGCACATAATGCATGTACATGATAATTATCGCATCATTCGTGTCCAAGACACCTCTGCGATCAAACATACAACCATTATCTCTGTTAGCCCAATGATATCCAGTTATTCTATGAATTCCTCGAATTTAGTGAAAAATTATGTATCTTTATTTATCAGCCCATGGATAGTAAAGAAAGATATATAATTTTTCACTAAATTCGGGGAATTCATAGAACAACTGGATATCATTGGGCTAACAGAGATATGGATATTCCAGAATCCTATTTTTATTGTCTGCTTTTCTCCCTCGCTCTTTATGAAACTACACATCATGTCGATATGAAGTCTTCAAATTTCTTTTTTTATATTATACAATAAATACAATAAATACAATAATTTCTATTTTACAATGGAATTTGGTAATGTCCCCAGGGCAGAGTGTCGGTCGAATCTGGTACGATATACCGCTTGTCGTCGTATGGACTTAGAGCGATTTTGGATTCCGAAATGGTGTACACTTTATGCAATTTAGACCGTATGCATGATTGTCTGCGAACCATTTCGATCTCCCTATGCAAACACTCCGCGTAGTTGTCGAAAGTTATCGTTCTGGCTATGATGCTGGTCTTGACGCCTTTCGCCTTTTTCGTATCTTTTTTGCCGTCTACGCGAAGTGCATACATTTTCGCTCTAAGACCTACGAATTCGGTCATTATCGCACCGTTATTTTCATCCTTCATCAGCCCTGGAACCTTCTTATTTACACGCGGCATATTATATGCATTGTTGATGGGATAATCGCTTGTGTCGAATCTATCGGTATTATGTTTCATGGACTCATAGATATCGTCGCATCGAATGTGATAAATGAGGCTGTCAGTGTCGGTGTATAGAATTTTACAATTTTGAGCGTGCAGGGGAGACATGTACTCGTGGTGAAATTCATACAAACAAATTTTTGACATGTCCAGAATGCACATACCCACATATATCGGTTTGTTGAATTTCACCTCGAGTTTTCGCAATTCAACAGCTATTAAATTTTCCGAAAAAACACTTCTGCTGTGGAAATTCGGTTTCGCGATCATTGCCTCCGCACCATATCGCCCATCCCAATGTGTTAAAAGTTTTACATCCACATGGTTTCGCACATTTTCCATAGTCTTACCGAATACCGCGTTGTTCATCAATTTATACAAATTGTTTTCAAAATCGTTTGTTGCAGCTGTTCTAAACCGTGTATTTAGTTCGATGTAATCGCGGAGCCAGGGAGATTGAGCGAATTGGAGCACGCGGTGTATCTTTGTAATACGAAGACCGTGACACGTGCACTGCTGCAGATTGCGATAATGAATAACGTAACGCTGCTTATCATATACCGTCGCGAGTAATTTGTCCTGCCTGCTGCCAGGTGGTTTGGCACGCGTCGGGCAGAACGGTAGATCGGCATGAATGTTGTGCAGACGTTGCGGATATTCCAGATCTACCTCGAGAATGTATCCCGTGGGCGAATCGGAAGCGATTGAAGATATGTCAAAATTTACAACATCTTGGACCCATTGAAATTTAGCGTATGGCAGAGGCTGACACATTGCCCATCCATACAAATTGTTCACGTCAAAGTACATCAAGTACGATGACTCTTCCGATGCGTCGTAAGATGACATGTACTTGTTATTGGCATGTGCGTATCTTCCGGAACATTGACTTAAGCCCCCGCGTATACCACGTTCGATAAACATGACCATATCGACGTCTGTGAGCAATTCAAATGTAATTTTGGTGTGTTTTAGCATTGCATCCCATGTAAAACCAGGTAGAGTATAATAATGTGCTGAATCTAATCCGTAGCTCTTGATGCAACTTTCGCGAAAATTTTCAAAAATATCTGCCAATAACAAGACATCAGTTTTCAAATACATGTCGCTGTATTCGCCCAAGGTTCTAATCCCGAAACGCTGCCAGACAGTCTCAGCATGTGTGTAATCGGTCTCGGATACAGTTTCACCCGTTAACGAACTGTAGAATGATTCGCGCGGCGGTAGGCATGGATCCTGCAGCTTGTTCGCGCAATCAAGGTATTCATATGGAAAGACACCCTTTCGCGTCAATAAATTGAAATCTTCGGCGGATAATGTTTCAAATTTGGATCGTAAAATTTTTAATTGATCTGTGCTCAGAAAAGATGCTAATTTGTCGAGACTGGTATTGAGAAATTTGTACGAATCGATGAATCGTAATTTAATATAATTTCGCGAGTCTGATTCAGCCGTATCTTCGACATTTTTTGTGAATGAAATATACTTTTCTTTCGTTATAGGCAATACGTCAACGTGACCTTCAAAAGCGGTAGCTATTTCCTCGATAATGAAATGTGAATCGTAGCCGGATAAATTATGGAAAACTATGGGGATGTAAAACGCGTTTTTATAATTTAAATTGCACTCCGAATGTGCTGGACCTCTGAACCGTCCGGATAGATGGCAATGATCATGAACTCGTATATCACTAGCCGCAAATGGTTCTTCGCAAATATGACAGTGTGTTGCATCGCGAAATGCCATCCACTGTTCAGGAGTTAAATCAAGCATGGGAACATTACTAGACAAGATGGGTTTGGCGAAGTTTGCAAAATTTTTTAGTTCGTCTATGAACCATGAAACACAATCCGCGTTGCGGCGACATCGATACGTCGATAGCGATGTATCATACGAGCAATGCATATAATATGCAATGCTATGAACTTTATGGTGTTGATAGGTGTGTAATTTATTGTCTTCAATTTGGCGGCTATCCTCTGTTTTCTCGATGATGCATTCGAGATCTGCATACACCACGAAGGGGAGCCGCTCCTTCATACCGTGGTTATTGAAACTCAGCAACTTGTTTCCTTCACTGGGCAGCAGGATGGCGCAATCGTTCATCTTGCCGCAGTCCACTGTATGAAGCTCCAACTTCTGGGTAGATCCGAAGTAGTGCATACATCTGTAAAAACAAAAAAAAATTTTCTTTTCTTTTTCTTTTTTTCTGCGAGACATTTTAACATTTCACAAGTTTTCTATACGTACCGATCACAGATGAATTTCTTTGCTTTGTTTTTGCTCAGCTTCGCGCTCACCAGCCTGGACAAGTTCTTGATCCACACAAAATGCCCTACATCACCGTGCTCTTGATTCGCCGTGTAGAGCAAGTTTACATGTCGATCCCTCTTTTGGCTGGTGAGACGCAGGGGGAAGACTGTCGATCCCTTCGGCTTCTCCATCTCCATCTCCATCTTGAAGCTGTACACGTTGATGGAGATGTCGTTCAACCGTTCAAACTTCCCGATATGTCCCAGAGGCATCGGGAACTCAATGCCCTGGAGATTTAATACGGACGCATAGTCGGGGTATGAACTTGGGCGCACGGTGCCTCGTTCGGCAGGATGGAGAGCGGCGACCACTGCCCACACGAAGCATGCATTGTCCGGGGATTGTACGCTAATTGTTGCATTCTTCAACAGTAAATTCTGCGGCAACTTGTAGTGGCACCCCGCGCGCAGCGGATTGTACTTGTTGACATTGACGGTTAGGTTGAGGATTCTCGTCAATGCCCATCCGCTGTCGCGTTCCTGGAACTCTTCCAACGATGCCAGGGTGGGTTCGACGACGCATCGCTGATACCACTCCTGTAGATCGGATGTGCGGAAGAGTTCGCAGTTTCGGGTGTTGATGCTTTTGCAAGCATGCTTGTCACCCGCCACAAATTCACCGTTGAACACTGTGTTCACTTTGAGGTTCCGCTGTTTCCTCAAAGCGCCCCGCACATGCTCCAGCACAATGGTCGCCGCATCTTGAAGGAAGTTGCGCGGCTCGATGTAGTTTGAATTTAGCACTGCACCAGTTAATACGCGGCTATCGAACGCAGCGTCTATTTCGCGCCACAATAGTCCTGTGCTCGAATGTCCGGCACCTTCGCGCACGAAACGTCCGCGCAACGAATATTTTAGTCCTTCGAGACGCGCGATTCGAGCAACCACGGATTGTCGAACACCAATCGATAATCGCGGGCGTTTTACGCGGCTCTGTTCTTCCAACGATTCGATACATTCGTTGCACCGTTCTTCCCACGCGAGGTACTCTTCCCGGGAAATCAATCGTGCAGATTGATCCAATAATTGGCGTTCTACTTGCGCGAATTCTTCCATGATCGTAAATGCAGTGTGTATTTTCCTCGCAACACGTTGCAGTGATTGGAGGCTTTGCGCAGTTTGGAGAGCGCGCTTTTATTGTTGGTGCCACGATTTGATATCGCCGTCTAACTCTTTTGGCGTACCCCCCTCCCTCGAATGCAAAAAAAAAACGATGATCCATCCTAATATGGTTCTCTGCAGTTTCTGCTGATACAGCATAATTCTTTCCATGATTCACGCGTATGACGAATTGGTGTGCAAGATCATTCGACACAGTTTCTGCTGATTCCACATAATTCTAAGATTCGACGTTCCCAAAAGTATTATATTACGTTCAACACATGTCGAGACTTTTATCCTTGAGGGTGGGACTCAAATCACATGCGATCATGTGATATGACCTTATATGGTGTGCAATCTCCAAATCATCCGATACAGTTTCTGTCAACACGGCATAATTCTATGATTCATGCATATGACGTTTCTCAAAGTATTATATTGTATTCACATCATAAAAATATAGCTGAGAAATAAGAGGAGGGGTAGATGGTAGAGGTGGTGCATAGCACCACTATTTAAGCCAGCTCCTCGCACGCTATTACATTAATGCTCTGGAACCTCTCAGTGACTTTCGACATATATATACAGGGTGTCCCATCTAAGACGAGACAGCCGGTTTTCTCCTAAACTATAGGAGATAAAAATATAAAAAAAATAGGCAATTGCATGGTTCGAGGGGGCCAATTAATTAGCGCGAACGAATTTTTTTATCGATTATTATTTTAAAAGATACGATGGTCAAGTTCGGTTTTTCAAATGGAACTATTTTTTTTGAACACCTGAGTTGATAGTGCGTTCCAAGACAAATTCAATAAGCTTTAATGTATACACTTTATTTTCACTGGTTTTTAAGATATTGCGCTTGCAAATTTACTGATTTTCACTGGAAGAAAACTGTCTGGTATAGCACGGACCGGGGACGGTTTTACTGGCTCCACTTGTGACACTGCCTTTTGAAATAGATACCTACCTGCCAAAGGTCTACGCCAGGCCCAAAGGCTGGACAATTTTTTTCCGTCAGAAATGCTACTTAGGTAGGTACATCTGCGGTATCGAGAAGCGCACCGTTACTTTTATTTCGCACTTGCTTCTACGCTCGGATGGCCGGTTCTTTTGGGAGGGATGCAAGTTCGATTGGTTAGGTTAGGAGGAGTGAAAGTTGCTAGACTAAATTTCAATCATAGGGAGCAGATTGTATCAGAACCATTCGGATTTGCATTCCTCACAAACGGCTGCTCTCTTGAAGCATTGCTCTTCACAGCAATGCCAACCTTCTCTCGCACGGAATACGTTAACGCTTGCTTTTGTTCTGATATTGAAGCTCGTGTTTATACTCGAGAGGACCACGCGTCGACAGCGGGCTACCCCTTTTCTTCCTGTGTCTCTCCACGAGCCGTGTTGACGGTGGATTGTAGGAGCGTAGATATCTGGATGCCAGTTATTGAATTCAGGAGACGATAGAAACATTTTATTACAAAACACACATGTACTATAATTAAAGTAAATCGTATTCCTCTCGGGCAGGAGTACTGATAATGATCGAACTTGCGCCCCACTTCGCGCAGACCAATTACACGGAGGGTAGTCGGGTCACACACTGCCCAAATGATACAGGGTAATTCTGGAGCAACGCCCGTCAAGGAGATGCGCTGGTACCCCGTGGCGAGGACAGACCTTCGCATTGCCTCACCCGATTTTTATGGTTTTTTTCCGGAAAAAGGTACGAATCCTAGGCCGAACGTAGCGAATTGAAGTCGACCCTCCGCAGTCGAGGGTGAATTATCCATTACAGCGTATTAAGAAACCCTTTTCTTCGTCGTATCGAAAGGGAAGTGGTGCCAATGGATTCCTTATGTTTTTCTGACGAAAATCATACCAAATGTCATGCAAATCGGACTACTTTGACACAAGCTATTTGTATTCCTATGTAAAAGTTGTCCGATTTACACGACATTTGTAATGATTTTCATCGGAAAACCCCAAGGAATCCATCGGCGACACTTCCATATCCATACGATAAGGAATAACGAATTGTTTTATTTCCTAAAAAGGTAGGTACAGGCTGATTCTGGTGCTGCGCCCGTCACCCCGTGGCGAGGACAACACCCCGCAGTGCCCATCGAATTTTATGGCTTTTTTCGGAAAAAGGTACGAATCCTAGGCCGAACGTAGCGAATTGAAGTCGACCCTCCGCAGTCGAGGGTGAATTATCCATTACAGCGTATTAAGAAACCCTTTTCTTCGTCGTATCGAAAGGGAAGTGGTGCCAATGGATTCCTTATGTTTTTCTGACGAAAATCATACCAAATGTCATGCAAATCGGACTACTTTGACACAAGCTATTTGTATTCCTATGTAAAAGTTGTCCGATTTACACGACATTTGTAATGATTTTCATCGGAAAACCCCAAGGAATCCATCGGCGACACTTCCATATCCATACGATAAGGAATAACGAATTGTTTTATTTCCTAAAAAGGTAGGTACAGGCTGATTCTGGTGCTGCGCCCGTCACCCCGTGGCGAGGACAACACCCCGCAGTGCCCATCGAATTTTATGGCTTTTTTCGGAAAAAAGTACGAATCCTAGGCCGAACGTAGCGAATTGAAGTCGACCCTCCGCAGTCGAGGGTGAATTATCCATTACAGCGTATTAAGAAACCCTTTTCTTCGTCGTATCGAAAGGGAAGTGGTGCCAATGGATTCCTCATGTTCTTCTGACGAAAATCATACCAAATGTCATGCAAATCGGACTACTTTGACACAAGCTATTTGTATTCCTATGTAAAAGTTGTCCGATTTACACGACATTTGTAATGATTTTCATCGGAAAACCCCAAGGAATCCATCGGCGACACTTCCATATCCATACGATAAGGAATAACGAATTGTTTTATTTCTTAAAAAGGTAGGTACAGGCTGATTCTGGTGCTGCGCCCGTCACCCCGTGGCGAGGACAACACCCCGCAGTGCCCATCGAATTTTATGGCTTTTTTCGGAAAAAGGTACGAATCCTAGGCCGAACGTAGCGAATTGAAGTCGACCCTCCGCAGTCGAGGGTGAATTATCCATTACAGCGTATTAAGAAACCCTTTTCTTCGTCGTATCGAAAGGGAAGTGGTGCCAATGGATTCCTCATGTTCTTCTGACGAAAATCATACCAAATGTCATGCAAATCGGACTACTTTGACACAAGCTATTTGTATTCCTATGTAAAAGTTGTCCGATTTACACGACATTTGTAATGATTTTCATCGGAAAACCCCAAGGAATCCATCGGCGACACTTCCATATCCATACGATAAGGAATAACGAATTGTTTTATTTCTTAAAAAGGTAGGTACAGGCTGATTCTGGTGCTGCGCCCGTCACCCCGTGGCGAGGACAACACCCCGCAGTGCCCATCGAATTTTATGGCTTTTTTCGGAAAAAGGTACGAATCCTAGGCCGAACGTAGCGAATTGAAGTCGACCCTCCGCAGTCGAGGGTGAATTATCCATTACAGCGTATTAAGAAACCCTTTTCTTCGTCGTATCGAAAGGGAAGTGGTGCCAATGGATTCCTCATGTTCTTCTGACGAAAATCATACCAAATGTCATGCAAATCGGACTACTTTGACACAAGCTATTTGTATTCCTATGTAAAAGTTGTCCGATTTACACGACATTTGGCATGATTTTCATCGGAAATCCCCAAGGAATCCATCCGCGACACTTCCATATCCATACGATAAAGAATAAAGAATTATTTTATTTCCTAACCAGATACAGGGTAATTATGGAGCGGCGCCCGTGAAGGAGATGCGGCGGCCTGGTACCCCGTGGCGAGGACAACCCCTCGCAGTGTCTGACCGAATTTTATGGCTTTCCACCCGCGAAGGGGTCCGAGTGCCTAATAGGGAGTGAGAAATCTTCGACTTGCGCATTTTTCATCAGATCTTTGCAAAACCGACACCTATCGATTCCTTATGTTTCGCCGATGAAGCTGATACTAAGAACGACGTAATTCGGACCATAATGAAGGAAATTCCATGGAATATCGATTTATGTCATTTCAAGCTGACTTGACTTGGTCAAAAATAGTCCGATTTACATGAAATTTGGTATGATTTTAATCGACGGTACGTCAGGAATCCATTGGCGCCACTTGCCCTTCGATACGATGAAGAAAAGAAGCAAACATTTGAAATCCTGAACATTTCTCACTTCTTAATGGTATTCCAAACCCTTCGAGGGTCGAAAGCCATAAAATTCGATGGGCACTGCGGGGTGTTGTCCTCGCCACGGGGTGACGGGCGTAGCACCAGAATCAGCCTGTACCTACCTTTTTAGGAAATAAAACAATTCGTTATTCCTTATCGTATGGATATGGAAGTGTCGCCGATGGATTCCTTGGGGTTTTCCGATGAAAATCATTACAAATGTCGTGTAAATCGGACAACTTTTACATAGGAATACAAATAGCTTGTGTCAAAGTAGTCCGATTTGCATGACATTTGGTATGATTTTCGTCAGAAAAACATAAGGAATCCATTGGCACCACTTCCCTTTCGATACGACGAAGAAAAGGGTTTCTTAATACGCTGTAATGGATAATTCACTCTCGACTGCGGAGGGTCGACTTCAATTCGCTACGTTCGGCCTAGGATTCGTACCTTTTTCCGAAAAAAGCCATAAAATTCGATGGGCACTGCGGGGTGTTGTCCTCGCCACGGGGTGACGGGCGCAGCACCAGAATCAGCCTGTACCTACCTTTTTAGGAAATAAAACAATTCGTTATTCCTTATCGTATGGATATGGAAGTGTCGCCGATGGATTCCTTGGGGTTTTCCGATGAAAATCATTACAAATGTCGTGTAAATCGGACAACTTTTACATAGGAATACAAATAGCTTGTGTCAAAGTAGTCCGATTTGCATGACATTTGGTATGATTTTCGTCAGAAAAACATAAGGAATCCATTGGCACCACTTCCCTTTCGATACGACGAAGAAAAGGGTTTCTTAATACGCTGTAATGGATAATTCACTCTCGACTGCGGAGGGTCGACTTCAATTCGCTACGTTCGGCCTAGGATTCGTACCTTTTTCCGAAAAAAGCCATAAAATTCGATGGGCACTGCGGGGTGTTGTCCTCGCCACGGGGTGACGGGCGCAGCACCAGAATCAGCCTGTACCTACCTTTTTAGGAAATAAAACAATTCGTTATTCCTTATCGTATGGATATGGAAGTGTCGCCGATGGATTCCTTGGGGTTTTCCGATGAAAATCATTACAAATGTCGTGTAAATCGGACAACTTTTACATAGGAATACAAATAGCTTGTGTCAAAGTAGTCCGATTTGCATGACATTTGGTATGATTTTCGTCAGAAAAACATAAGGAATCCATTGGCACCACTTCCCTTTCGATACGACGAAGAAAAGGGTTTCTTAATACGCTGTAATGGATAATTCACTCTCGACTGCGGAGGGTCGACTTCAATTCGCTACGTTCGGCCTAGGATTCGTACCTTTTTCCGAAAAAAGCCATAAAATTCGATGGGCACTGCGGGGTGTTGTCCTCGCCACGGGGTGACGGGCGCAGCACCAGAATCAGCCTGTACCTACCTTTTTAGGAAATAAAACAATTCGTTATTCCTTATCGTATGGATATGGAAGTGTCGCCGATGGATTCCTTGGGGTTTTCCGATGAAAATCATTACAAATGTCGTGTAAATCGGACAACTTTTACATAGGAATACAAATAGCTTGTGTCAAAGTAGTCCGATTTGCATGACATTTGGTATGATTTTCGTCAGAAAAACATAAGGAATCCATTGGCACCACTTCCCTTTCGATACGACGAAGAAAAGGGTTTCTTAATACGCTGTAATGGATAATTCACTCTCGACTGCGGAGGGTCGACTTCAATTCGCTACGTTCGGCCTAGGATTCGTACCTTTTTCCGAAAAAAGCCATAAAATTCGATGGGCACTGCGGGGTGTTGTCCTCGCCACGGGGTGACGGGCGCAGCACCAGAATCAGCCTGTACCTACCTTTTTAGGAAATAAAACAATTCGTTATTCCTTATCGTATGGATATGGAAGTGTCGCCGATGGATTCCTTGGGGTTTTCCGATGAAAATCATTACAAATGTCGTGTAAATCGGACAACTTTTACATAGGAATACAAATAGCTTGTGTCAAAGTAGTCCGATTTGCATGACATTTGGTATGATTTTCGTCAGAAAAACATAAGGAATCCATTGGCACCACTTCCCTTTCGATACGACGAAGAAAAGGGTTTCTTAATACGCTGTAATGGATAATTCACTCTCGACTGCGGAGGGTCGACTTCAATTCGCTACGTTCGGCCTAGGATTCGTACCTTTTTCCGAAAAAAGCCATAAAATTCGATGGGCACTGCGGGGTGTTGTCCTCGCCACGGGGTGACGGGCGCAGCACCAGAATCAGCCTGTACCTACCTTTTTAGGAAATAAAACAATTCGTTATTCCTTATCGTATGGATATGGAAGTGTCGCCGATGGATTCCTTGGGGTTTTCCGATGAAAATCATTACAAATGTCGTGTAAATCGGACAACTTTTACATAGGAATACAAATAGCTTGTGTCAAAGTAGTCCGATTTGCATGACATTTGGTATGATTTTCGTCAGAAAAACATAAGGAATCCATTGGCACCACTTCCCTTTCGATACGACGAAGAAAAGGGTTTCTTAATACGCTGTAATGGATAATTCACTCTCGACTGCGGAGGGTCGACTTCAATTCGCTACGTTCGGCCTAGGATTCGTACCTTTTTCCGAAAAAAGCCATAAAATTCGATGGGCACTGCGGGGTGTTGTCCTCGCCACGGGGTGACGGGCGCAGCACCAGAATCAGCCTGTACCTACCTTTTTAGGAAATAAAACAATTCGTTATTCCTTATCGTATGGATATGGAAGTGTCGCCGATGGATTCCTTGGGGTTTTCCGATGAAAATCATTACAAATGTCATGTAAATCGGACAACTTTTACATAGGAATACAAATAGCTTGTGTCAAAGTAGTCCGATTTGCATGACATTTGGTATGATTTTCGTCAGAAAAACATAAGGAATCCATTGGCACCACTTCCCTTTCGATACGACGAAGAAAAGGGTTTCTTAATACGCTGTAATGGATAATTCACCCTCGACTGCGGAGGGTCGACTTCAATTCGCTACGTTCGGCCTAGGATTCGTACCTTTTTCCGAAAAAAGCCATAAAATTCGATGGGCACTGCGGGGTGTTGTCCTCGCCACGGGGTGACGGGCGCAGCACCAGAATCAGCCTGTACCTACCTTTTTAGGAAATAAAACAATTCGTTATTCCTTATCGTATGGATATGGAAGTGTCGCCGATGGATTCCTTGGGGTTTTCCGATGAAAATCATTACAAATGTCGTGTAAATCGGACAACTTTTACATAGGAATACAAATAGCTTGTGTCAAAGTAGTCCGATTTGCATGACATTTGGTATGATTTTCGTCAGAAAAACATAAGGAATCCATTGGCACCACTTCCCTTTCGATACGACGAAGAAAAGGGTTTCTTAATACGCTGTAATGGATAATTCACTCTCGACTGCGGAGGGTCGACTTCAATTCGCTACGTTCGGCCTAGGATTCGTACCTTTTTCCGAAAAAAGCCATAAAATTCGATGGGCACTGCGGGGTGTTGTCCTCGCCACGGGGTGACGGGCGCAGCACCAGAATCAGCCTGTACCTACCTTTTTAGGAAATAAAACAATTCGTTATTCCTTATCGTATGGATATGGAAGTGTCGCCGATGGATTCCTTGGGGTTTTCCGATGAAAATCATTACAAATGTCGTGTAAATCGGACAACTTTTACATAGGAATACAAATAGCTTGTGTCAAAGTAGTCCGATTTGCATGACATTTGGTATGATTTTCGTCAGAAAAACATAAGGAATCCATTGGCACCACTTCCCTTTCGATACGACGAAGAAAAGGGTTTCTTAATACGCTGTAATGGATAATTCACTCTCGACTGCGGAGGGTCGACTTCAATTCGCTACGTTCGGCCTAGGATTCGTACCTTTTTCCGAAAAAAGCCATAAAATTCGATGGGCACTGCGGGGTGTTGTCCTCGCCACGGGGTGACGGGCGCAGCACCAGAATCAGCCTGTACCTACCTTTTTAGGAAATAAAACAATTCGTTATTCCTTATCGTATGGATATGGAAGTGTCGCCGATGGATTCCTTGGGGTTTTCCGATGAAAATCATTACAAATGTCGTGTAAATCGGACAACTTTTACATAGGAATACAAATAGCTTGTGTCAAAGTAGTCCGATTTGCATGACATTTGGTATGATTTTCGTCAGAAAAACATAAGGAATCCATTGGCACCACTTCCCTTTCGATACGACGAAGAAAAGGGTTTCTTAATACGCTGTAATGGATAATTCACTCTCGACTGCGGAGGGTCGACTTCAATTCGCTACGTTCGGCCTAGGATTCGTACCTTTTTCCGAAAAAAGCCATAAAATTCGATGGGCACTGCGGGGTGTTGTCCTCGCCACGGGGTGACGGGCGCAGCACCATCATCAGCCTGTACCTACCTTTTTAGGAAATAAAACAATTCGTTATTCCTTATCGTATGGATATGGAAGTGTCGCCGATGGATTCCTTGGGGTTTTCCGATGAAAATCATTACAAATGTCGTGTAAATCGGACAACTTTTACATAGGAATACAAATAGCTTGTGTCAAAGTAGTCCGATTTGCATGACATTTGGTATGATTTTCGTCAGAAAAACATAAGGAATCCATTGGCACCACTTCCCTTTCGATACGACGAAGAAAAGGGTTTCTTAATACGCTGTAATGGATAATTCACTCTCGACTGCGGAGGGTCGACTTCAATTCGCTACGTTCGGCCTAGGATTCGTACCTTTTTCCGAAAAAAGCCATAAAATTCGATGGGCACTGCGGGGTGTTGTCCTCGCCACGGGGTGACGGGCGCAGCACCAGAATCAGCCTGTACCTACCTTTTTAAGAAATAAAACAATTCGTTATTCCTTATCGTATGGATATGGAAGTGTCGCCGATGGATTCCTTGGGGTTTTCCGATGAAAATCATTACAAATGTCGTGTAAATCGGACAACTTTTACATAGGAATACAAATAGCTTGTGTCAAAGTAGTCCGATTTGCATGACATTTGGTATGATTTTCGTCAGAAGAACATGAGGAATCCATTGGCACCACTTCCCTTTCGATACGACGAAGAAAAGGGTTTCTTAATACGCTGTAATGGATAATTCACCCTCGACTGCGGAGGGTCGACTTCAATTCGCTACGTTCGGCCTAGGATTCGTACTTTTTTCCGAAAAAAGCCATAAAATTCGATGGGCACTGCGGGGTGTTGTCCTCGCCACGGGGTGACGGGCGCAGCACCAGAATCAGCCTGTACCTACCTTTTTAGGAAATAAAACAATTCGTTATTCCTTATCGTATGGATATGGAAGTGTCGCCGATGGATTCCTTGGGGTTTTCCGATGAAAATCATTACAAATGTCGTGTAAATCGGACAACTTTTACATAGGAATACAAATAGCTTGTGTCAAAGTAGTCCGATTTGCATGACATTTGGTATGATTTTCGTCAGAAAAACATAAGGAATCCATTGGCACCACTTCCCTTTCGATACGACGAAGAAAAGGGTTTCTTAATACGCTGTAATGGATAATTCACCCTCGACTGCGGAGGGTCGACTTCAATTCGCTACGTTCGGCCTAGGATTCGTACCTTTTTCCGAAAAAAGCCATAAAATTCGATGGGCACTGCGGGGTGTTGTCCTCGCCACGGGGTGACGGGCGCAGCACCAGAATCAGCCTGTACCTACCTTTTTAGGAAATAAAACAATTCGTTATTCCTTATCGTATGGATATGGAAGTGTCGCCGATGGATTCCTTGGGGTTTTCCGATGAAAATCATTACAAATGTCGTGTAAATCGGACAACTTTTACATAGGAATACAAATAGCTTGTGTCAAAGTAGTCCGATTTGCATGACATTTGGTATGATTTTCGTCAGAAAAACATAAGGAATCCATTGGCACCACTTCCCTTTCGATACGACGAAGAAAAGGGTTTCTTAATACGCTGTAATGGATAATTCACCCTCGACTGCGGAGGGTCGACTTCAATTCGCTACGTTCGGCCTAGGATTCGTACCTTTTTCCGAAAAAAGCCATAAAATTCGATGGGCACTGCGGGGTGTTGTCCTCGCCACGGGGTGACGGGCGCAGCACCAGAATCAGCCTGTACCTACCTTTTTAGGAAATAAAACAATTCGTTATTCCTTATCGTATGGATATGGAAGTGTCGCCGATGGATTCCTTGGGGTTTTCCGATGAAAATCATTACAAATGTCGTGTAAATCGGACAACTTTTACATAGGAATACAAATAGCTTGTGTCAAAGTAGTCCGATTTGCATGACATTTGGTATGATTTTCGTCAGAAAAACATAAGGAATCCATTGGCACCACTTCCCTTTCGATACGACGAAGAAAAGGGTTTCTTAATACGCTGTAATGGATAATTCACCCTCGACTGCGGAGGGTCGACTTCAATTCGCTACGTTCGGCCTAGGATTCGTACCTTTTTCCGGAAAAAAACCATAAAAATCGGGTGAGGCAATGCGAAGGTCTGTCCTCGCCACGGGGTACCAGCGCATCTCCTTGACGGGCGTTGCTCCAGAATTACCCTGTATCATTTGGGCAGTGTGTGACCCGACTACCCTCCGTGTAATTGGTCTGCGCGAAGTGGGGCGCAAGTTCGATCATTATCAGTACTCCTGCCCGAGAGGAATACGATTTACTTTAATTATAGTACATGTGTGTTTTGTAATAAAATGTTTCTATCGTCTCCTGAATTCAATAACTGGCATCCAGATATCTACGCTCCTACAATCCACCGTCAACACGGCTCGTGGAGAGACACAGGAAGAAAAGGGGTAGCCCGCTGTCGACGCGTGGTCCTCTCGAGTATAAACACGAGCTTCAATATCAGAACAAAAGCAAGCGTTAACGTATTCCGTGCGAGAGAAGGTTGGCATTGCTGTGAAGAGCAATGCTTCAAGAGAGCAGCCGTTTGTGAGGAATGCAAATCCGAATGGTTCTGATACAATCTGCTCCCTATGATTGAAATTTAGTCTAGCAACTTTCACTCCTCCTAACCTAACCAATCGAACTTGCATCCCTCCCAAAAGAACCGGCCATCCGAGCGTAGAAGCAAGTGCGAAATAAAAGTAACGGTGCGCTTCTCGATACCGCAGATGTACCTACCTAAGTAGCATTTCTGACGGAAAAAAATTGTCCAGCCTTTGGGCCTGGCGTAGACCTTTGGCAGGTAGGTATCTATTTCAAAAGGCAGTGTCACAAGTGGAGCCAGTAAAACCGTCCCCGGTCCGTGCTATACCAGACAGTTTTCTTCCAGTGAAAATCAGTAAATTTGCAAGCGCAATATCTTAAAAACCAGTGAAAATAAAGTGTATACATTAAAGCTTATTGAATTTGTCTTGGAACGCACTATCAACTCAGGTGTTCAAAAAAAATAGTTCCATTTGAAAAACCGAACTTGACCATCGTATCTTTTAAAATAATAATCGATAAAAAAATTCGTTCGCGCTAATTAATTGGCCCCCTCGAACCATGCAATTGCCTATTTTTTTTATATTTTTATCTCCTATAGTTTAGGAGAAAACCGGCTGTCTCGTCTTAGATGGGACACCCTGTATATATACAGTGTTTCGAAAAATGTGCAGTACCAGTGCCGAAGCAAACGTTGAACGCATGAATTATTACATACGTTGTTGCATCTTCCAACATGGAAAACGCTAATGGAAAAACGCACAGACATCGAAAAACGTGCACAATTAGTTGGATCAGCACCACTGCGGATTGACGAATTGATAGTAGAATTTTGTATAATGTACAATTCGCGAATTGTGAAGATGTCGCTACATAATAAGTCTTTATATTTCAAATTAGAAACTATGAAGTTTTTATTCAATCTCGAGCGTTGTATCGACCACATGTATTCGCAGCTTTCCGAAAATACGCATCTTGTTCATATGAAATTTACAAATTTTGTCACCGTGTTACAACGGCATGATGCCGCTGGTGAAACTTTAGATTCGTGTCACATCGCTAAAACTATATGCGACAGCGAATATTTCGATGGTGAATCTCTTATCGATTGCGAACTGCTGGCATGTGCTATGAATGATATTGTCGGCGCCGCTCGCAGCAAATGTTAAATTGTACAATTAGTACATTCTTTTGTAACAATATATATCATAAACATATATAATGCCTCACTTTTATTTACCCGTCTTCCTTCTCTCCTCTCTTTCCATGATTCATGTGTATGACGAATTAACGCACAAAATCATTCGATACAGCTTCTGCTGATACAGCATAATTATATGTATCCGCGACTGTATCAAACTGTAGAAGATATGAGGATAAAATAAAATTTCTTAAACACATATTATTTCACCATTTCATTTATCTGTCATCCTCCTCGCCACCTAATTTTAAGATTCAACGTTTCTGGTATGATAGATGTTTGATAGACGTTTGATACGCGATCAAAGTGGTATGGTATAGTGAAATGATGCAAACGAAGAAGGGAAAGAAGATGCGTGTGAATAAGGAGAGGATTGTCAGCGGAAAATAAAGGTGGAGAACAACAACATCTTACTTTGCAAAGCTACGCACTTCTCGGTTTCATGATATGAATTTACATGCGAGAGCTTGGAGATGCAGTGAGACCAGTTGTCTCTGTGGCAGAGAAGTGCCACGACATAGGTGCTATAAAAAAAATCTGTTATAAAAAATCTGTGCCGCAAAAACAATGAGATTAACTAGGATCGCCCCAGAGTGTGACCCCGAGGTATGTACTTTACAATATTTTGACATTTATCGCGTTTAACCGTTGATACCGAGTGAAATTAAATCAGGTGATATTATATCGTGGGTTTCTATCTTTTAGCGCTCACCACCGCCATCCCCTACGTGGTCGGCGGATTGGGGCTCGCCTCCATCGCCCCCATCGCCGCCATCGCCCCCATCGCCGCCACTTCTACAGGTATGTAATGCATTGTTTTTGTGTGCTTCGTGTTTAATATAGTGCATTGTTTTTGTGTGCTTCGTGTTTAATATGTTTAATGTATCAGTGTTATATCAACGTTTGTGTTTATGATCTAGAACCGCAACGAGTTATGGTGGCGGCGCCCAGGATGGCGGGCCGATCTACTTGCTGAGGCCAATCAGCTGGTAGATCTGCGTGTGCGGCGGCGGTAGCTGCAGGTTGGGCTGAGGTGGGCCCCATACCGAGTGCCAGCACCACCATCACCACCACCATCACCACCGTCACCACCACCATCGCCATCCTCGCATCCCCAGTAATTTTTTTCATTTTTTTCCCCTCCCAACGCTTTTTATGTTGTATTTTGTATTTTTATTATTTTATTATTTTATTATATACTTTCTTTTCTTTATATATTCTCTTTTGTCTTTTGTCTTTGTAACAATATATATTCGTTAACGTATTTCATTGTACCGCTTTATTTACCCATCATCCTCCTTACCACATACGGATCGAGTTTGAAAAAAGATTTTTCAGACAGGTCCCGCCCCCCAGAAATTTTTTCAGGGGCTGTCTCCTCCCTAGGTCAGGTCTGAAAAAATTTCCGACGGTGAGTCCGGTCTGGAGAGGTCTCCGCGGCGGCTCGGCCCGGACTGATCCCCTCCATCGTCGCGGCTTCCCCCACTCCGCGGCTCGTGCGCGCGCAACCTGTCTTCCTCTCCCCGCAGGCCCCGCGCTCACTTCCCCCCGCCCCCGCGCTCCCCTCAGAGGACCTGCGTTGGAACCCGCTTAGTCTTACTACTCACAATAAAAGCGTGATGCAGTCAATGTATGAATTTTCGGACGATTGTAGGTTAGGTTATATGCATTTTAGGCATATAACTGCTGGGAACTGTGTACATTTACTAAATTAACGCTTTTATTGTAACACATCCATCACTTGAAACCGCGGTCGAATTTATGTTACAATTATATGGCCACATTATTTAAAATAAAAAAAGAGATTCGAACTTTTTTACTAATACTGGAAATATTGATTTACTGATAATCATATTTTCAGAATGTGGAAGTTACAGCAATTATTTGCAATTATTGCTCTTATTATTATTCTTCCGACTATTGTATATAACATACAACAAGGAAAAGTCTCTAAATCAGTCAACAGTTGACTCCCTGATTTTTTTTGTAATTCTTTACGGTCCTATGCAGAGATGGGCATTATTTAAATAAAAGAATATACTTCCGAATGGCCCCAGTGGCCGATCGACACGATGTTTGGGGTAGGGTGTGCGTACCCTAAATCTAAAATTTTATTTAGCTTCGGGTATTTATTAGTTTCCTTTGTTTATTCGAAGGCGTTTCATCTTGGGCTTCGAATAATTTTTCATCTTTCATTATATCTTTATCCTAAGGTCGTATTCAGATATATTGGCCGGTCGATTCGTTTTCGCGAACAGCGATCGAGGAGAAATCAGCCACCACCATCTGACGATCGTGGATTTGTCTGTTGGAGTTACGTGGCCACCCAAGGGTATGGTTGGGTAACGGGAATGCTGCGCGGCTCCGTCTGAACGTAGCCGTGTGGCTGTTGTGGCCAATACGAGATGAAGCTATCGAGAAAGAATCAATGTTCTGACCAATAAAGCTCCTGAATTTTTTCGGAGCAAAGGCACACCTATTCTGATGTGTGTATTTCTACGCTGCAGCTCGGTTTGGCCTATACACAACAGAAGCTTGGCGCTATCCCCACCACTTCTGGCTCACTCTTGTTCTGCGAAGGCGAGAGTGAGATGGAACGAGAGCGAGTCAGAAAACGTTGCGAACAGGAGCACCGAGGCAGCTAAGCGGTACCTATGGTGGGAGTATACGCGTTACGAAACTCACCGGCCAATATATCTGAATGTAAAGTCTCGTTAGCCGCTCGCTTAGGGTTGCCAGATCTTCGGCATTCAGCCGGAGTCTGGGGTTTTGAACCGTTGTCTCCGGCCTCAGGCAGGCACAATAAAAATCTCCGACAGAATAGAGAGTATGTTGCAGCGTGCCATAAACAAAATAGAAGTCTATTAAAATCTGTAACAAATTCTAATAACTATTCATAATACTTTTATTATTATTATTATTATTATTACTCGTTTATAAGAAGTCATTATTATAATGAATTTTAGATGCCTGTTTTTTTCTTCGCCCCTTTTTTTCTCACTTTCCCCACTCCAATCCTCCACGAAATGGAAATCTCCGGCAAAAGATCAGGCTTGATCTGGCAACCCTGCGCTCGCTGGTCCGGACCGGCGTGAGCCCGTATCATGAAGGGAGCCCTAATTCCGAGGCTGAGTTTCTCGCTTCTTTCTGGCCGAAGGGGGGAGCAGGATGGAACGCTTTGCGTGCGCGGCGGGCGTGCGCGACGGGTGCGAGTGCTCAGATGGAATCGTGACTGTTCGATGCATCCGCGCCACGGTCAGATAGCCAGGCACGGCACGAGTCTTTTTTGCGCCATAAGCGAGCTTGCCAAATTCCGCCATTTATTATAATACATTTAATTGAGCTTCTTCATGACCTTACTCTACTCGTAGTTTAAAACCGTTGTAGTATAATTTGTAGTATTTCATTTAAAAATTTATTTTCAACAATGCCAACAATGAAAAGGCCATTTTGCACTTCTTGTCAACCTTACGCCCTAGCAGTTGCCTAATTTTGCAGAGTAAAGGCATAAATAATCTCAAATAAATGTAATATGATAAAGGGCGCAATTTGACAAGTTCGCTTAGGGCGCAAAAAAGACTTATGCCGGGCCTGCGTCAAGTTTTTGCGAAGCGGTTGCCGTGCTGACCGTAAGCACATGCGACCATCGCGCACGCTCGTCGCGCACACAAAGGACGGAGTGTCAGACGTCCGAAAGACGGAGCGAGACAAAATATCAACGCGTCGTCTGTCTCGTGCTGTCCTCGCTCGCTTTCAGTGCCTTCGCTCGCTCTCTTTCCATCTCGCTCTCGCCTTCGCCGGACAAGAGTGAGACAGAAGTGGTGTTGATAGCGAAAAGTCCGTATCGTGTACACCAAACAGAGCCCGTAACGATCATAGATGCTCGAATAACTGACGAGAACCTTTGTGGCCCGAGCCGCACGAGATCGCCGTTACTCGACGATGTGTCATCGATTATATAGAAACAGAATTGGTTTTTTTTTTCATCGTATCAATATGAAAGTGACACAAATGGATTCCTGGCATTCTCCCGATTAAATTGGCAGAAAATAATTTATATCAGACTATTTTTAACGAAACGGGCTTCCAATTCTGCAAACAAATTTCCTTAATTATGGTCCGAATAATATCATTTTTGGGGCTAATTTGATCGAGAAATCATGACGAATCGATTCACGTCACTTTCGCAAAGATCTGATTAGAAATGCAGAACTGAAGATTTGTCACTGCTTAGTGCGTAACATTGTATGGCCCCGCTAGATTCGAGCGTCGAAACCCACGAAACTCAGCGAGTTGCATGATTGCTAGCGTGAAGGGCAAGAGAGGACTTTGCATGGCGAAGGAAAGTCAGCCTTCTATAGAACTCAAATCGAGAAAGACTTTGCTGACAAACTTTACATATGTATATTCGCGTCAAATAAATACTTTAATTGTAAAATTTAGACGACAAACTATTGTTGAATTTCGCCAGTTCTTACATATGCATCACTCGGTTGGGAATTCGTGATCCCAGAGTTTCATGCATTTACCTATTGAAATGTTGCTTCAAGTCATCCTGGAAATTGCATAATTTCTTCTCGTACATACATATATGTATCTGTTCGCGAGTAGGTGTCACGAGTGACGCGGCTTTGGTTTCTCAAATAAATGCACATTTATTAGGGCCCTCGGTCGACGGCGACTTTAGTCATCCAGTACTGAATATGAAATTGTTCATATTTCTCACTACACCTTGATAAGAGTGTTACCACCGATGGATTCGTGAGTTTATGTCCACAAAAATGAGTCGAGACGCGAAGCAATTCGGTCTATTTTTTCTTATGAATACATGATTAGGACACACACACTACGTTCTCTAAAAATAGACCCAATTGCTCCATGTTTGGCATCATTTTCATCAGTAATGCATTGCTCTGGTGAAGAACATCGTAATACGGAGCTAATATTCTAGGCCCTAGAATCCACGATATTTTCAATGTGCAGTTGAAACGCACGCCGCTTCACACTATCGTTTCTTAGCATTTATACGGGGTGATTCTGTAGCTAGAATCGTCAAACGCGATGCTCGCCAACAATCATGTGTCTCGCTGAGTTTCGTGGGCTTCGACGCTCGATACCAGCGGGACTATACAATGTTGCACGCTAAGCAGTGACGAATCTGAAGTTCTGCAATTTGTAATCAGATCTTTGCAAAAGTGACGTCAATCGATTCCTTACAATTTTATATATAATGTTTGTTCATAACTGCTTTCTGCATAGGACGTGTTATAAGTGTATTTCATGTTCTGTTTCGGTGCTTTGCTAGTAAAAAAATGTCTAACTTAACAAACTTCATTTTCTGGGGTCATCCCCTCATCCATTTTCCCTTTTCACTTATAATTTCTTACTGCTAACGTAGAATATTGTAGCATAAGCACATTTCAAGTAATTAAAATGTACAATCAATTTTCTACGTTTGCAGTACCAGCCGTCTTTCCGTTTAAATTTTTATAACTACAACGCAACAGCTGAGAATTTATTTCCTTATTCAGAATAGAATACGGAAATAGCAAACAGCTCCCTCTCGCGTTTACCGGGCAATCGTCGATCTATCGGTATTACCATTTCTGTGCAGAAAAAACCTGCTGTAATACCGACCTGCCGAATCGGCCAGGTCACGTGACGTGTCTACCCCCTTAAGTGGTGGAATTCGAACTGTACAAAAAAGAAAAGAGAAGCCAGGAAAGCACTGAGGAACTGGAGAAGGGGCAAAGGACACAAAGAAGACTATCAGAAGAAAAGAAGGGAGTACAAAAAAGTGTGTGAAGAAAGGAGAAGGGAATTACAAGAAAGTATAGAAAATGAGATAATGCAATTAAAGGGAGAAAATCAAATATGGGAATATATAAATAAACAAAGAAAGAAAAGAATAGGGATCTCCAATAAAATAGAGTTAAAAGAATGGAAGGATCATTTTAAAATATTGCTAGAAGGCGTCGACTGTAAAAAAGAAGTAGGAGAGTGGGAAGAAATAGACAACACGGAAGGAGAAGAGGAAGAGGAAATAACAGAAGCAGCAGTAAAAGAACAAATCAGAAAACTAAAAAAAAAGAAAGCAGCAGGGGAAGACAAAATAGAAAATGAAGCCTGAATTTACAGTAACGTGAAAATAGTAAAAAGGATCACAGAAATTTTCAATAAAGTGTGGAAGGGAGACGGATTCCCGGAGAGATGGAAAGAAGGGGTGATTTCACCAATATTCAAAAATGGAGATAGAGAAAAAGTAAACAACTACCGGGGGTTAACGATCCTAAACACAGCGTACAAAATATATGCTATGGTCCTAGAAAAAAGATTAAAAGAGGAACTGGAAAAGAATCACATAATACCAGAAACGCAAGCAGGATTCAGGAGCGGTAGGTCGACAACAGATAACATTTTTATTCTGAACTATGTATCTAACAGAGAAATACAGAAAAAAGGGGGGAAGCTGTATACGTTTTTCGCGGACCTAAGCGCTGCATTTGACAACGTGGATAGAGTAAAACTTCAGAACATAATGAAGAGAATGGAAATAAGTAAACGCTTGAGAATGAGAATCGGAGAAAGGGTCTAGCTGGATAAGCATAGTGAAAAGTGCCCTTGAACCGATTTTAGCTGGCAATGCACGTTTCAATAGTATAGCACAGGAAAACATTGTACACCAAGTTTCAACCCCCTATCTCAATCAGGAGGGTAGTTATAGGGTAAATTCGAATTTTCGGTTTTTGCCATATTTTCCCAATTTAATGGTCAGCAAAAATTGTAAAAAAAATCTGAAATATTGTAGACATGATTGTGTATGTTTGTGAATTTTTTCAGATTTTTTCGTTGCAACTGCTAAGTGTAAGAAATAAAAAACGCAAAAAAATGTCGAAAAATGCAGATTTCGTGTTGAAGTTTTCGAGCGACTAGATTTTTAATTTTACAGTAGTTAGATATTGACATGACTATTATCTACAGTTTTTTTCAGATGTTTCGGTAAGGTGCGCCATAGTTAAAAAAATCAGAAAACGATATTTTCGAGATATTTCGCGTGAAAACGTGATAAGTACTTTCAATTTTTGCATTTCCGTCATACAGTGAATGCATTATATGATTTTTAATATCTCTACATTCGACAGAGTAATATGTAAACGGAGGGAATCAAGTTAATATGATTAATTGGAAGTGTATACGCACCATATATCATATGGTACGAAAGAATCATTCAGCGCCGCAGTTAGCGGAGTGGTTAGAGTGTTAGACTCCAAAACCGCTGCATAGTCTCTTTTGTCGTAGGTTCGCACCCCACCAAGGTCCAATTTTTTTTATGGTATAAAATTTTTTTCATCGTTGATTACATGACAATACACGATATTCATTTAAAAATGTTTCTAGAATATTTTAAAAATATTTTATCATAAGGTTTCCATAAAAATAATTTAAATGCACCACCGCGCCGGCCGGTTTTCTGCCTATGTATTGTTCTAGCTCCGGATAGTTTATAATTATTTTGTCAATGGAATAGATGTGTGGTATTGGCTTATGATACGTATTCTGAATCCACTGGTTGGATTCGCCATTCTTTTATCAACGTACACCGTCCTCATTCGATTGTGGGCTGAACAAGAATAAAATAGTACAAGAATGCTGGAGGGAAATAGACGCGAAGCAAGCAGAGAAAAAGTCGAAGTGGGAGGAAATGAGAGATGCATACTACAGGCAGGAAATGATGGATATCCAAGAAATGGAAATAGAAAGAAGGCGGGGAAGAGAGTTCGCTGAGGAACTAGCGCAAAGGGACAGGGCAGAGCAGGTTCAATGGCAATATGACAGAATACAAGGAGGCAGATACAACGCACATTACACAGAAATCAGGGATGACCAGAGAGCAAATTACCTAGACGGAAACTACAGAGGCAGAGACCAAAGCATGATTGCTAGGTTCAGATGTGGAAACGAAGAGCGGGGGAGCAAGTACTGGAAGGAGGAAAAAGACACAGTATGCAGACTATGCAATGGGGCTAGAGAGACGCTGAGTCACATGCTACAAGACTGTAAGGAGCTGAAAAGAGAGAATTCAACGATCAGAGCGATTCTAAAGGGAGAAGAAGAAGGAGCGGAGTGGATGCTAATGGTTCTGGAAAAAAGGAAAAGAAAAGAAGAACAAGATGAAGGAAGAAATCAAATCGAAAGCGCATCCTTGAGTTAACAGTCCCAGAAACACTTACACATACAGGGTGTCCCACCTAAGACTGGACAGCCGGTTTTTTCCTAAAGTATTGTCGATAAAAATATAAAAAAAATAGGGAATTGCATGGTTCGAGGGGCAATTTATTAGCGCGAACGAATTTTGTTTTCGATTATTATTTTAAAAGATACGATGGTCAAGTTCGGTTTTTCAAATGGAACTATTTTTTTTGAAGACCTGACTTGATAGTGCGTTCCAAGACAAATCCAATAAGCTAAAATATATACACTTTATTTCCACTGGTTTTTAAGATATTGCGCTTGCAAATTTACTGATTTTCACTGGAAGAAAACTGTCTGGTATAGCACGGACCGGGGACGGTCTTACTGGCGCCACGGGTGGCACTGCCTGTTGAAATAGATACTTACCTGCCAAAGGTCTACGCCAGGAATGGCAGGCCCAAAGGCTGGACAATTCTTTTCCGTCAGAAATGCTACTTAGGTAGGTACATCTGCGGAATCGAGAAGCGCACCGTTACTTTTATTTCGCACTTGCTTCTACGCTCGGATGGCCGGTTCTTTTGGGAGGGATGCAAGCTGGATTGGTGAAATATCCATTACAGCGTATTAAGAAATTCTTTTCTTCATCGTGTTGAAAGGGAAGTGACGCGAATGGATTCCTTATGTTTTTCTGATGAAAATCATACCAAATACCTATCATGCAAATCGGACTACATTGACTCAAGCTATTTCTATTCCCTATGTAAAAGTTGTCCGATTTACACGACATTTGGTATGATTTTCATCAGAAAACCCCAAGGAATCCATCGGCCACACTTCCATATCCATACAATAAAGAATAAAGAATTATTTTATTTCCTAAACAGATACAGGTTAATTCTGGAGCTACGCCCGTCACCCCGTGGCGACGACAACACCCCGCAGTGCCTGACCGAATTTTATGGCTTTCGACCCGCGAAGGGGTTCGAGTGCCTAATAAGAAGTGAGAAACCTTCGACTTGCGCATTTCTCATCAGATCTTTGCAAAAACGACACCTATCGATTCCTTATGTTTCGCCGATGAAGTTGACACCAAGAACGACGTAATTCGGACCATAATGAAGGAAATTCCATGGAATATCGATTTATATCATTTCAAGCTGACTTGACATGGTTAAAAATAGTCAGATTTACATGATATTTGGTATGATTTTAATCGACGGAACGCCAGAAATCCATTGGCATCACTTTCCCCTTCGATACGATGAAAAGAAGAAGCAAACATTTGAAATCCTGAACATTTCTCACATCTTAATGATATTCCAAACCCTTCGAGGGTCGAAAGGCATAAAATTCTATGGGCACTGCGGGGTGTTGTCCGCGCCACGGGGTGACGGGCGTAGCTCCAGAATTAACCTGTATCTGTTTAGGAAATGAAATAATTCTTTATTCTTTATCGTATGGATATGGAAGTGTCGCCGATGGATTCCTTAGGGTTTTCTGATGAAAATCATACCAAATGTCGTGTAAATCGGACAACTTTTACATAGGGAATAGAAATACCTTGTGTCAAAGTAGTCCGATTTGCATGATAGGTATTTGGTATGATTTTCATCAGAAAAACATAAGGAATCCATTCGCGTCACTTCCCTTTCAACACGATGAAGAAAAGAATTTCTTAATACGCTGTAATGGATATTTCACCAATCCAGCTTGCATCCCTCCCAAAAGAACCGGCCATCCGAGCGTAGAAGCAAGTGCGAAATAACAGTAACGGTGCGCTTCTCGATTCCGCAGATGTACCTACCTAAGTACCATTTCTGACGGAAAAGAATTGTCCAGCCTTTGGGCCTGCCATTCCTGGCGTAGACCTTTGGCAGGTAAGTATCTATTTCAACAGGCAGTGCCACCCGTGGCGCCAGTAAGACCGCCCCGGTCCTTGCTATTTCAGAGGATTTTCTTCCAGTGAAAATCAGTAAATTTGCAAGCGCAATATCTTAAAAACCAGTGGAAATAAAGTGTATACATTTTAGCTTATTGGATTTGTCTTGGAACGCACTATCAACTCAGGTCTTCAAAAAAAATAGTTTCATTTGAAAAACCGAACTTGACCATCGTATCTTTTAAAATAATAATCGAAAACAAAATTCGTTCGCGCTAGTAAATTGCCCCCCTCGAACCATGCAATTCCGTATTTTTTTTATATTTTTATCGACAATACTTTAGGAGAAAACCGGCTGTCCAGTCTTAGGTGGGACACCCTGTATAACACATGTAACCCCATTTTGAGGCCGAAAGGCAAAAAATAAACCTATTTACTACTACAATATAAATATAGAAGAAAATAAAATAAAATAATAAAAGAAAAGAAAAGAAAAATTAAATAAGAAACAAATACAATACAATACAATATAAACATAAAAGAAAATAAAATAAAATATGTATGTATGTATGTGCTTTATTGCTTCCCGTTAGGGTTACAAGTCTCCTTTACATTTTCCTTAACCTAATCTTATCCTATCCTTATCTTATGTTCTTATCCTACTTTCCTCGCTCTCGCCTCGTTCGCTCTCCCTCTCCGCTCTCTCGCCCGTCGCTTTCCCCTCTCCATCCCCGCGCTTACTCTATTCCTATCTATCCCGAGCCTGTTGCTTTCGCCTCTTAAATCTACGCGTTTTCCGTTCCCGCCTCCTCCCCTTTCCTCCGCCTTCGACTTCCATTTCCTCTCTTTCAATCCATTCCTCCTTTCATTCACTGGTTCCTTTACCCCTCCCTCCTTCCCTCCCCTTTCTCCCGTTTCCTCCTTCCCCCTCCCCTCTCATTTCCTCTATCCTCTTCATCCATTCCTCTCCCTTACCTCCTTCGTCCAAAATTTCCTTTATCATTTCCCCTATTCCTCTCTCCCCTCCTTCTTCTTCCCTTGCACATCTCTCCAATACCTGTTCCCACGTCTCTTCTTCCCCCCCTCCCCCACATATCCTGCATCTCCTCTCCTCTTCCTTCTCCCAGTACCTCCCCCCCCTCATTTCGTACCCCAGCCTAAACCTCGCTACCTTCCTGTACCTCCCTTCACTCCATCTCGCTGCCAGGTATTTCGGTATCCCCCTTGCCACTATCTCCCTGTACCACCTGTTGTACTTGGACTCCCGTATTTTTTCTCTTCTCTCCTTTGCCTGTTTCCTGCTGTCTTCCTTCTCGATCTCTTCGTACCCCCCTCTTCCCCTTTCCCTTTCGTTTCCTTCACTCCCTGCTCTCTCCATCCTAAACTCCTTTCTCTCTATTTCCCACCTTGACAACTCCCTCCCCTCCTCCCTCTCCCTCTCCTTTACCTCTTTCAGACATAGTCTGGCCAACTCCCCTCCCTCTCCCCTGCACAGCTTCTCTTCGTACCTCCACGCCCTTCCACCCGCCCACGTCCTCAGCTTTTCCCTCTTCGTCTCCTCCATCACCATATATCCTGGAGTTAGTGATGGGACTCCGGAGTCGGTTCCCAGCGCTTCGAATCGGTCTTGAATGTCAGGCGACTACTTTGAAGCGCTCCGAACATGATTCGAAGCTTAAATGTCTTGAAAAGTCTTGGTCGGTTTCGAAGTCTCGAATCTCTTGGCTCGAAACCTCGGTAGGTACCCCGTGGCGAGGATAAATTTTATGGCTTTCGACCCTCGAAGGGGTTTAAATACCATTAAAAAGTGAGGAATGTCTAGGATTTCCGAATTTCTCATCAGATCTTTGCGAAAACGACGCCAATCGATTCCTTATGTTTCGCCGATGAAACTAACACCAAGAACGACGTAAATAGGACCATAATGAAGGAAATTCCATGAAAAATCGAATTATATCATTTGAAGCTGCCTTCGTTAAAAATAGTCCGATTTACATGAAATTTTATATGATTTTCATCGGAAAAACATCTTTCCCCAATCCTTTCCAAATTTCCTTTTCCCAATTCCTCAGACCTGTCGCATTACGACCCCTGCCTTTTTCACCCTGTCCTGGATGTGCGCCTCCTGTCCCCCGTTTTTCTTAAACACATACCCTAAGGACTTGAATTCCCTTACCTCCTCAATCTCCTTTCCTTTCCACTTCCAATCCACCTTTCTTTCTCTCCCTCCCTCTTTTTTGAACCTTACCACTTTTGTCTTCCCCACGTTTACCTCCAGGTTCTTTCCCTCCAAGTATCTTTCGAGTCGCCTGATCATACTTTCCATCTCTTCCTCTTTTCCCGCCAGCAACACCAGGTCATCCGCATATGCCAGGGAGCATATCCTCCTGCCTCCTATTCTCACCCCTCCCCAATTTCCTTTACTTAGCTCCTCCACATCCGCTATCAGCAGGTTAAACAGAATAGGGCTCAGCGGGCACCCTTGCCTTAGGCCTTTCGATGTCCAGAATTCCTCCCCTATCTTCCCTCCCACCTTCACTTTGCTGATTGTCTCCCTATATATTTCCTTAACCCTCTCCCTCAGCCCCTCCCTTACCCCTCTCTTCTCCATTGCCTCCCATAATTTCCTCCTGTCCACCGTGTCGAACGCAGCCTTCTGGTCCACAAACAGCGCTACCAGTTTACCCTTGCCTTTTCTGGTCTGCTTCCCTATCATGTGATTTAACACATAGATGTGATCTACTGTCCCTCTCCCTCTCCTGAACCCTGCCTGATTTTCCGGGATCATCCCCTTCCCTTCCACCTCCTGCTCCAGTCTCTCTCCCAGCGCCGCTGCATACACCTTGTACAGGGTCGGCATGAGCGTTACTCCCCTGTAGTCCTGCACCCCTGTCCCCCTTCCCTTCTTCACCAGTGGAGCTATTAACCCCTCCTTCCACCCCTGCGGCCATCCTTCTCCCTCCCATACCCTCCTGCAAATCTCCCATGCTGCCTCTACCCCCTTCTCTCCGCCAAATTTCCAGGCCTCGTTTGGTATCCCGTCCCCTCCCATCGCCTTTCCCTCCTTCATTCTCCTCAATACCTTTCTTATTTCCTCTTTGCTTATTCCTTCTTCCTCTCCCTTTCTCCTATTCCCCTCTGTTCAAGAAATTGGCATTTGGGCGACATCTGCCAGGCCCACCGCTAATTAGACAATGGCAACGGCCTGCTTGCTCCTGTGGAGCAGCGATCAAGGCCCCCTCCATCAATACGCGATCGATGGAAGGGGGAGGGCTCTTCCTTCCAGGAAATCGAGCGCGATTTCCTGGAACTCACTTTTGTGCGCGACACAGTTACGCTTCACCTGTCTTTTGCTTCCGCTACCCTTTTCTCCTGCTCGCGCTTTGCTTTCGCTAGAGTTCTCCGTTTGCTGTATAACTCACTTTTGCGCTTGCTTAATTGCTTAGCTTCAGTAAATTAAGTATTCTTTATCGTGTCAAACTATCGTAAACAATTTTCTGTAAATAGTGTATGTTTTATTGTGACCGTTGTACATAAGTTTGAATTGTAAGTGTAGAGTTATCTTGTGAACGTTTAAATATAACTGTCCTCGTGCTCCTTAATAAGCTCTAATTTCTTCGTGGTGCTTCTTAATATTCTATTCACTCGATCGTGCCGATCCGCTAGTACGCTTTATAACACCCTCCCCTCCCATCCTTACCCTATTTTCCACTCCCCCTAGCAGCCCCATAAAATATTCCTTCCACTCCTCTTTCTTTATCTTTTCGTCCACCCGCTTCCTTCTTTTCCTCCCCCTGTTCACTATCTCCCATACTTTGTTTTCTGTTTTCGCTTCCGCCACCTCCCTTATCAGCCTCTCCCTCTCTTCCCCTTTTTTCCTCTCGCACAGTTCTTTGTACTCTCATCTTTTCCTCTTATACTCTTCCCTCGATCCCTCCCCCTCTCCATCTCCTTAGCTCTCTTCTCACCTGCCTCTTCATCTCCCTGGTTTCTCCGTCCCACCACCCCTCCTTCCGCCTCGTCTCTTTGTCCCCCGTCTCCTCCCCTTTCCTCATCACCTCCTTAATCCTTTCTACCATCTTACTCATCGCCTCCTGTACAGGGTGTCCGCGGGAAGACTGGACAGCCGGTTTTCTCCTAAACTATTGGAGATAAAAATATAAAAAAAAATTTGGGAATTGCATGGTTCGAGGGGGCCAATTTATTAGCGCGAACGAATTTTGTTTTCGATTATTATTTTAAAAGATACGATGGTCAAGTTCGGTTTTTCAAATGGAACTATTTTTTCTGAAGACCTGAGTTGATAGTGCGTTCCAAGACAAATTCAATAAGCTTTAATGTATACACTTTTTTTCACTGGTTTTTATGATATTGCGCTGGCAAATTTACTGATTTTCACTGGAAGAAAACTGTCTGGTATAGCACGGACCGGGGACGGTCTTACTGGCTCCACGGGTGGCACTGCCTTTTGAAATAGATACCTACCTCTTCCCTGCCCCTTTCTCCTGTCTTCCCCACTCCTTCCCTCCCCAATCTCTTAATACCTCCCCCTGCTCATTCCAGAACCACGTTTTCCCCTCTATCTCTATCTTCCCGTACTTTACTCTCACTCTATTCCCTTTTCTTTCCTCCTCTTCTCCTATCACCCTTAACTGCCATTGCATCTTTCTTTCCTTCCAGGTCAGATCATCTCCTATCCTTTCCTTTCTCCCTGTTAGCTTTCCTTTGTTCCTCATTATTTTCCTCTTCACTTCCATGCTCTCCATTTTCACCTCCAGCATCACTTCCTCCCTCCCTTGCCCTCTTCCTCCCAGCTCCCTCACTCCCTCTATTCTCCCCTGCACCCCTACTACATCCAGCACTTCCTTTGCCCTCCTCATCGCCGTTCCCTCCCTACCTACCCCTTTAATTATAATGTTCTTCCTTCTCTCTTCTCTCTCTTTCATTTCTAGTTTTCTTTCCACCCCCTGTACCCTTGTTTCCCATTCTTCCCGTCCGGTCTCCTTCCCCACCCCTTCTCCTCTCCATCCTTCTCCGACTCCCTCATCCTTTTCCCTCCTCATTTCTAAATTCTTTAGCCTCTCCTCCATTTCCTTAATCTTCTCCTCCTTATATATATAATATTTTTTCCACCATTTCCATTCTATTTCCCAACTCTTTCTTCTCTCTTCTCCACTTCTCCTCCCATTCTTCCATTTTCTCTCTTAGTATCGCCATATCTTCCCTCGCCTCTCTCCCTTGTTCCTTCACTTCCTTCAGATCTTTTCTCATCTCTTCCCTCATTTCCTTTATTAGCCTCTCTATACCAACCCCTCTCTTTTTTCCTCCGGCGATCTTCCTACCTTTCTACTCTTTTGAAACGCTTCTATTCCTCTCCCTTCCCCATGACTCTGTTCCTCTTTCTCTCTCTTTCTCTTCCACATCTCTGTAATTTCAACTATGCTTCCTCCACTCATGCTCCTTTCCCTTGCCAGTCTCTCTGCATTCGTTTTCCTACCTCTCTTTTTCGCCTCTTCTTCCTTTTCTTCTACCTTCTTCTCTGTTTCTACCCTTTCTTTCCCTTTTACCTCTCCCTTTTCCCCCTCTTTCCCTTCCATCCTATCTTCTTCACCTTCCGCCTATTTCCTCTTCTCTCACTCCCTACTTTATCCACTGTCTCCGCTACATCCTTATTTCATTTCTTCACCGCCCGATATATCTACCTTCCTCTCTTTCTCCACTCTCCCGCCTTTTTCTCTCCCGCTCAATCCTTCCCTCCTTACCCTAACCTCAACACTCGCGTGCTTCCACCCTGCTTTCCTCTTCTCCCTCACGCCCCTTTTCCTCGCTCTATCTCTCCCTTCAATCCCAGCTCCCCCTTCTCCCTCTGCACCCACTTTTCACTCCTTACCCGCCCTACTAACACCTTTTCACACTTCTATCTCTCACACCGTTCACTCACACGTCACGCTTCTTACAGACCGGAAATGGAAGTCAAATGGAAGTCCAATAAAATAAAATAATAAAGAAGAAAATACAATTAAATAATAAATATAATATAAAAAAGAAAAAATATAAAAATAGAATATAAATAGAATATAAAAATATGAAATAAAAATATAAAAATTCAATATAAAAATACATTATAAAAAGAAAAAATATAATAATAATAAGAATAATTTAATTTAATGCCCACTTTTGTGTTACAATTTAACGATCATATACTCTTTTCATTTCATTCCCGTGATTGTGTCAGTGTAAGTCCTACCCTTCTAATGTATCATTCTGTGTCTTAACAATTTTTTTTCCATTTTTCAAGTGTTTCCTAATCTATTTTATGTTGCATAATCTTCTTTTATCACTTTGCGGTTCTTCCCATGTTTTCCTTCTCCCTATTATCCCTCGTAGAATACCCAAGTTTGTCCCTTCTCCTCTAATTACCTCTTTCCAATTGCTGCCACTCTCTCCACTTACTTCACATGCTTCAATCACGTGTTTCACTGTTTCTACCTTTTTTTTTTACAAAGCCTACATATCCTTTCTTCTTTCGATAGCCAATATTTGTATGCCCTTGTTTCACTACCCTGTATGAATCTTCCTATCCTTTCTAATTCTCCTCTCCTTTTTTCTTTTTCCCCCATAAATATTTCGGCTTATCTCCTGGTTTCCTTGCCACCTCTCTCAATTCTCTTAGGAACTTTGACTCTTTTATTTTTATCTCTCTTTCTTGTTCTTGGATGTCTGTACTTATCTGCTCTATTTTGGTTCACACTTCTTCCCCAATAAAAATATAAAAATGCAATAAAAAATATAAAATAAGACACAATACAATATAAAAAAAATGTAAATATAAATAAATATAAAAACAATATAAATATAGAAGAGAAGAAAATGAAATAATGAAATAAAAGAAAATACCATTGAATAAGAAATATTATAAAAAAAATAATATAATAATTGTTTGGGAATGAAAATTGTTTGTAATGTTTATCGGATCGGTGCAAGGAAAACTAGTTCACAATTAACGTAGCACAGCATTTAATTTAAACCGATTAGAGGAGCACGAAAACGTATATTCGTCACAGTTATAATTATGTACAAAGGTCACTCGTATTAGACAACTATTTACACTATGAAATTTCTTAAATGTAAGCCACAACGAATTTAGGAAGAACTTGGCATTCAAGCAAGAGTAGAAGCCAAGCAGCAAGCTCTAAAGCAATTACTAGGCAGATGAGTAATTGCTGAGAGTTAAAAGTGCTAGCAAGAGAAGCGCGTAGCGTATATAAGTAAACCTGTTAACAGTTTCGGAGTCGCGAACCAAGAGAGCTCTTCCAGCAATCGCGATCTATTTCCTGGAAGGAATAGTAGTCCCCCTTCCATCGATCGTAAGGCGATGGAAGGGGCCGTGATCGACGCTCCACATGAGTCAGCGCGCCGTTGCCATTGCCTAATTATCGGTGGGCCCACGGAGATGGCGTTAGCATGCAGAATTTCCCTAACAAAAATAGTTTCCCACGCCGCCACACTCATTCTCATGGCAGCACCTCGCGGACCGCGATTCAGCAGCGCTGATCGATTGGCGAGCCGCCAATCAACGGTGATCGATCAACTGTCGCCGCAATCGATGAACCAATCAGCTCGGATCGATCGACCAATGAGCGCGCGCGTCGATGATCCAAGAGAACGGAGAAGAAGCGTAACGGCCAGCGGCCATATTCATCACTCTTCTCTTGTGTGCTCAGCAGATAGCATCGTGATTGTCGCTACGCGAAATTACATCTCATCAGCTTCTCTCGCTCGCAAGTGCTTATAATTGCCCGTGCTTTATACTTTGTCCGCTCTTCTCACCGCTAATTATTGTGCATATACATTGTGTTGAACACTCATAAGTCCAACGGTTAGTATAACCGTGTGGACGCCACGTGGTGTGATCGCGTGGTGATCAATTCAATCTCATCTCATTATTCTTGTGCCGTGCCGTGATGAGTAATATCACGGGACGTTTTTTTGGTTTTTCACATATTAAGAACGCTCACCTTCTGTGCAATAAACTGACGAAGTGGTTTCACCGAAACTTGTGCACTCTCTACCATAACCTGTCTTAGACTCCTTTCTTATCACGCTCACCCCAGTCTCATCTCAAACAATAATAAAATAAAAGAAAAGGAAATAAAATAATAAAAGAAAAGGAAATAAAATAATAAAAGAAAAGGAAATAAAATAATAAAATAAAAGAAAAAATATACGAATAGAATATAAATAGAATATAAATAGAATAAAAAATATAAAATTAAAAAGAAAAGAATATAAAAATTCAATACAAAAAGAATATAATATAAAACGAAAAAATATAAAAATAGAATATAAATAGACAATAAAAATATAAAATAAAAAAATAAAAGAATATAAAAATTCAATATAAAAAGAATATAATATAAACAAAAGAAGAGACTTCCGTTTCCGGTCGCGTTGGGTGAAAGGTGCGCTGAGTGTGAGTGGTGTTAGTGGTGTAGGGAAAGTGTGGAGAGAAAGTGAAAGGGGGAGTGGAGGGCGAGTGTAGAGGTGAAGGGAGAGGTGTGGAAGAGACAGGGATAAGAGGGAAAGGGCTGGGATTGAGGGTGACAGGGATATAGAAGGGAGAGGGGAAGGTTTGGAGGTTAGGTGTGAGAGGTGAGAGAGGCGTGGCGGGAAAGGACAAGGAGAAGTGCTAGGGGAGACACCTGTAGGAGAGGAAAGGAGGTAGCGGTGTTGGTAGAGAAGGCGGGAAGTTTTGAACGGGGGAAAAGGAGAGAAGAGTATGTTTAAAGGGAAGATCGGTGGGAACGTGGTTGGGGGAGTGGGGGAGAAGGGCAGACGGGTAGAGAGGGGAGGAAAGGGGTGGGGAAGGAAAAGGGGAGCGAAACGTTAAAGGAAAGGGATAGGAAGGACAGTGGCAGTAGTGTGGGGAGCAGTGTGGGGAGCTTAGAGAGTGGTGGGGGGAAAAAGAGAGGAAGAGAGGAGGAGGTGGGGAATGTGGAGAGAGAGGGGAGGGGAGGGTTTAAGAAGAGCGGGAAAACGGAAAGGTCACCAGTAAAGGGGGGCAAAGAGGGGGAGGAGCAGGGGGGAGGGGGAATGGAAGGAGTGATGATGGAGTTAATAAGGGAGATAAGGGAGATGAAAGAGGAGATGAGGAAAGAAAGGGAGGAAAGAAGAAGGGTGGAGGAGGAGTGGAGAGGGGAAAGAAGGAAGTGGGAGCAGTGGATGAGGGAAGAGAAGGCGAGGAGGGAAAGAATAGAGGAAAAGTTAGAAAAGTTGGAAGGAAGGGACAGAAGGATGGTGGAAGTGATGGAGAAGGTAGAGAGCTGGGAAATGGGAGGAAGACAGGCTAAAGAAGGGGTGGAGGAGGGACAGGTGGAAGAATGGAAGCTGAGGCTGAGAAAGTTGGAGGTAAAGCAGGATAGAAAGGAGAGAGAGGGAAGGAGGGATAATGTTGTAATAAGGGGATTGAGGTGGGAAGGAGGGGAAGTGGTGGAGGGGGTGAAGAAGCTATGGGAGCGTATGGGGCTGGAGGGGGTGGGTATGAAGGAAGTGGCAAGGATAGGAAGAGCGGGAGGGGATGGACGAGGAATGGTGATAGTGAAGTTGGCGGGAAGGGAGGAGAAGAGGAAAGTAATGGAGGCGAGGAAAAAGTTGAAGGTCGGGAAGGAGAGGATTGAGGACGACCTCACGGAGGAGGAGAGGAGGGGAAAGTGGAAGATAGAAAGGGAGGCAGAGGGGGAGAGGAGGAGGGGGATGAATGTGCAGGTAGGGTACATGAAAATGTGGGTGAATGGGAGGATGAGGAGGTGGGATGAAGTAAGCGAGAAATGGATGGAAGAGCAGGGAAACGGGAAGGGGGGAAAGGAGGGGGGGAGAAAGACTAAGAGGGGGAGGGGATATGGCAGGGGAAGGAAGATATAAGGTGGCTTTCTGGAATGTGGCGGGGGTGAAGAATAAGGATGTGGAGTTTGGGAAGGGTTTGGAGGAATGGGATGTGGTGGTATTATGCGAGACGTGGGTAGAGGAAAAGGACTGGGAGAGGGTGAGGAACAAGTTGCCAAAGGGGTATGTGTGGGAGAAGCAGTGGGCAAAGAGGGAGAGTAAGAGAGGGAGGGCAATGGGGGGGATGATAATGGGGGTCAGGAAGGGGTTAGAAATAAGGGAAGAGGACGAGGGGAGAAGGAGGGGATAATGATGAAGAAGGTGAAGATGGGGGGGGGGAGTGGTGGAGAGTGGTGGGAGTGTATGTGAATAAGGATTTGCAGAGGAAGCTGGAGGAGTTAAAGGAGTGGGTGGAAGGGAGGGAGGAGGGGGTGAGGGTGGTGATAGGGGGAGATTTTAACGCCAGGACGGGGGGCGAAGGGGGGGAGATATGGGGGGAGATGAGGAAGAGAAGGGATTGGAAAGTAGGAGGTCGAAGGACAGAGAGGTGAATGGTGAGGGGAGGAGGCTGTGTAGCTTTTTGGAGGAGAGGGGGTGGGGGATATTGAATGGAGGCGTGGAGGGAGATGAGGAGGGGGAGTGGACATACACAGGAGGAAGGGGGAACACGGTCATTGACTATGTGCTGGGGAACGAGGACACAAGGGAGAGGGTGGAGAGAATGGAAGTGGCTGAAAGGGTAGAGTCGGATCATCACCCAGTGGTAATCTGGCTGAAGGGGGAAGGTAGGGAGGGGGTGGGAGGGGAGAAAAAGGAGGTGGGAAAAGGGTTAGCAAGGGGAACTGGACGGAGAAGGGGAGAGAGGAGTTTATAAGGGTATTCGGGAAGAGAGAGGGAGGCGGAAGGGGAATACAGGAAGAATGGAGGGAGTTGAGGGATAGGATAAAAGGGGTGATAGGGAAGGTGGGGAAAGGAGGGGGGAGGGTAGGACGGAGAGGGTGGTGGGACAAGGAGTGTAAGGAGGAGAAAGGGGAGATAAGAAGGGAGTTGAGGCGATGGAGGAGGGAGGGTGGAGATGGGAAAGAGTATAGGAGAAAGAAAAAGGAATATAAGCGTATGTGTGAGGGGAAAAGAAGGAGGAGGTAGAAAGATGGGAGAAGGAGTTGGAGGGGGTGAGGACAGAAGGGCAGGTGTGGAAGATAGTAAATAGTGAGAGGAGGAAAAGAAGGAGGGTGGAAGAGGGGATAAAAATGGAGGAGTGGGAGGACTATTTTAGGGGGTTATTGGGAGGAGTAGAGTGGAGGGTGAGAAAAGGGGGGAAAGAAGGAGAGGGAGGATGATGAGGGGGAATTAAGTAAGGAGGAGGTGAGAGGGGTGGTGAGGAAGCTGAAAGATGGGAAGGCAGGAGGGGGGGATGGTATAGCGAACGAAGTATGGAAGTATGGGGGGGTAGAGGTGGAGGAGTGGTTATGGGATATATGTAATAGGGTTTGGATGGAGGAGGGCTGGGTGGAGGATTGGAAGGAAGGGGTAGTGGTACCAGTGGTTAAGAAAGGGACCGGAAAGAGGGTAGAGGAGTATAGGGGGGTGACGCTAACGCAGACGGCGTACAAAGTGTACGCGTCTGTGTTGGCAGAGAGGTTAAGAGAGGAGGTGGAGGGGAAGAATTTGTTGCCACCGAGTCAGGCCGGCTTTAGGAGAGGAAGGGGTTGCGTAGATAACATATATGTGTTAAACTATTTGATAAATAGACAGGTGACAAGGAAGGGCAGAAAGATGGTGGTGTTCTTCATCGACCTAAAGGCGGCTTTTGACTCGGTGGACAGGGAGGTGTTAGTGAAGGCGATGAGGAAGAGGGGAGTGAGGGAGGGACTGGTGGAGAGGTGTGAGGAGGTTTTGAAGGAAACGGTGTGTAGGGTGAGGGTGGGGGAAGAGATGGGGAGGGAGTTTTGGACTGCTAGGGGAGTAAGGCAGGGATGCCCACTGAGCCCGAGCTTGTTTACCCTGCTGCTGGCGGACTTAGATGATGAGCTGGAAAAGGGTGGATGGGGAGGGGTGAGATTGGGGGGGAGGAAGGTGTACACGCTGGCATATGCCGATGATGTGGCGGTGGTGGCGGAGGATGAGGAAGGAATGAAGGGTATGATGGCGAGACTGCAAAGGTACATGGACGAAAAGGGGCTACAGCTGAATGTGGGGAAGTCAAAGGTGATGAGGTGTAGGAAGGGGGGGGGGGCGGAAGAAGGTGGTATGGAGATGGAAGGGTAAGGAGGTGGAGGAGGTGAGGGAGTATCAGTATTTAGGGTATACCATGATGGCGAATGGGGGACAGGAGGCCCATGTAAGAGATAGGGTCAGGAAAGCGGCGGCGGTGATGGGGCAGGTATGGGGTATTGGGAAGGATTGGGGGAAAAGGGTTTGGTTGTATGACAAATTGGTATGGGCGATGGTGGGGTATGGAGTGGAGATTTGGGGATGGAAGGAGAGGGACAGGGTAGAGGGGTTGCAGGAGAGATATTTGAGATGGGTGTTGGGGGTGGATTGGTGCACCCCGGGATATATGGTAAGGGAGGAAATGCAGCGGGACAAGATGAGGGGAAGGGCAGGTATGAGGGCGTGGACATATGAGAGGAAGTTAGAGGAGGGGCAAGGGGGGGAATTGGCGAGGGAATGTTGGGAAGAAATAAAAGGTAGGGCGAGAAGGGGAAAGGTGTTGGGGGGATGGGAGGATGAAAGGAAGGGGTTTGTTGAGGAGATAGGGTGGACAGTGGAGGAAGTGGAATTGGTGAGGGGAAAGGGAGAATTGAGGGGGAAGAGTTGGTATGTAGGGGGAGGAGGTTAGAGGAGACGAAAAGATGGGAAAGGATTAGGGAGTCAAAATACAATAGGTGGTACGGAATGGTAAAAGGGGTGGGGGTGCCAGGGTATTTGAAGAGGGGGTGGGGTGAAAGCAGGTGGAGGAGAGTGGCAAGGTTTAGGCTGGGGAATGAGATGAGAGGAGGGAAGTACTGGGGGGATGAGGAGGAGAGGAAGTGCAGGGTGTGTGGATGGGGGGAGGAGACGTGGGAGCACGTGTGGGAGGTGTGTGCGGACTGGGGGCAGGGGAGGGGGTGGCAGGAAGTGGTAAGGGAGGTGTTGAATGACGACGGAGGGGGTGAGGAATGGATGAGGAGAGTGGAAGAAAGGAGGGGGGGGTGGATTGGAGGAATGGAAGAGTAAAGATTGAGAGCGACAGGAGGCGAGCGGAAGCGGGGGTCGGATGGTAGGGAAAGGAGGGGGGGGGGCGGCGAGCGAGGCGTGCGTGCGAGGCGGGGGAGAGAGAGAGAGAGCGGGCGAGTAGGTTAAGTTTAGGTGTAAGTAGAAGTAAGAGCGGTTAATGCGTAAGGATTGTATTTTGTTTGTTTTTGGTTAGATGTAAGGGTGTAAGAGGATTGTAAACCCCTAGGGGACACAATAAAGACTACTACTACTACTACTACTATAAACAAAAGAAAAAATATAAAAATTCAATATAAAAAGAATAAAATATAATATAAAAAAGAAAAAATATAAAAATAGAATATAAATAGAATATAAAAATATAAAATGAAAAAGAAGAAATATAAAAATTCAATATAAAAATACAATATGAAAAGAAAAAATATAATAATAATAATAATAATTTAATTTATTGCCCACTTGTGTGTTTCAATTTAACAATCATATACTCTTTCCATTTCATTCCCGTGATTGTGTCAGTGTAAAATCGGCTCGACCATATCAATCTGAACGTGTACAGATCGTCTTTCGCACCACTCGGGACGTGTATCGAACGGGTATTGAACGGCTTCGAACGTGTATCGAACGGGTATTGAACGGCTTTGATCGTATATCGAACGGGTATTGAACGGATTTGACCGTGTATCGAACGGGTATTGAACGGATTTGAACGTGTATCGAACGGGTATTGAACGGCATTGATCGTACATCGAACGTGTGTTGAACCACTTTCAACGCCTAACGTACCCCTCTGAATGTGTATTCTCTCCACCGATTACGCGCGCGGTTCAAACAGGCTAACGCGATCAGATCGCGGGGAGCACGGTCGCGGTGATGTGATCGGCTGGGCAATCTGTTGACGCGCACCTCAGCTAATTAGGCAGCTGTCCCGCTTCATCACGCGAGCTGCTTTGTCTCGTCGGTGAAGGCTTTGTCGAGCTCAGGACGAACAGCTGTAGGGTGGGGTGCTGACGTCACAGAATTCGGCGAGATGGCCCGATCCATCATCGCGATCGATCTATCTTCCGAGAACCGTTGCCTCAACTAGTTCGTACACTTTATCTCGCGTACTTGCGCTACACTGGAGCTTTCCAGATACTTTACTAATTTGAACTGCTCGGTTCGACCGTCTACTTCGGGTACGTTCGCGTTACTTTAGAATAATTTCCTTATTAATTGTGATTAGTGTAATAGGACGTAACTGTAAATATATTGTGTAACTGTGCTGTAAATACAGAGTGACATTGACCTTACGTTTAAAATAACGACTATTCTTAAACCTAGCTTGTAATTTAATCTAATTCTAGTACTTAATTTAATACGGTCGAAGCTTCGACGTTTCGTGCTAAACACTTTTTTATTTTATATTTTTTTTATTCTATTTATATTCTATTTATATTCTATTCTTATATTTTTTCTTTTATTATATTCTTTTATTTCCTTTTCTTTTATTTTATTATTATATATTTTTTTTATAATATTTCTTATTCAATGGTATTTTCTTTTATTTCATTATTTTATTTTCTTCTCTTGTATATTTATATTGTTTTTATATTTATTTATATTTATATATTTTTTATATTGTATTGTGTTTTATTTTATATTTTTTATTGCATTTTTATATTTTTATTGGGGAAGAAGTGTGAACCAAAATAGAGCAGATAATAAAGACATCCAAGAACCAGAAAGAGAGATGAAAATGAAAGAGTCAAAGTTCCTAAGAGAATTAAGAGAGGTGGCAAGGAAACCAGGAGATAAGCCGAAATACTTATGGGGGAAAAAGAAAAAAGGAGAGGAGAATTAGAAAGGATAGGAAGATTCATACAGGGCAGTGAAACATGGGCATGCAAATATTGGCTATCGAAAGAAGGAAGGATATGTAGGCTTTGTAAGAAAGAGGAAGAAATAGTGAAACACGTGATTGAAGTGTTACGTATGTGGAATTTTCCCATACACCACTCTCAACCACTTTCAAGCCGAACGTAACGAATTGAAGTCGACCCTCCGCAGTCGAGGGTGAATTATCCATTTGAGCGTATTAAGAAACCCCTTTCTTCATCGTATCGAAAGGGAAGTAACGCCAATGGATTCCTTATGTTTTTCTGACGAAAATGATACCAAATGTCATGCAAATCGGACTACTTTAACACAAGCAATTTGTATTCCTTATGTAAGAGTTGTCCGATTTCCACGACACTTGGCATGATTTTCATCGGAAATCCCCAAGGAATCTATCTGCGACACTTCCATATCCATACGATAAAAAATAAAGAATTATTTTATTTCCTAACCAGATACAGGGTAATTATGGAGCAACGCCCGTCAAGGAGATGCGGCGGCCTGGTACCCCGTGGCGAGGACAGTCCTTCGCTGTGCCTCACCCGATTTTTATGGCTTTTTCCGGAAAAGGTACGAATCCTGGGCCGAACGTAGCGAATTGAGGTCGAGCCCCCGCAGTCGAGGGTGAAATATCCATTTGAGCGTATTAAGAAATTCTTTGCTTCGTCGTATCGAAAGGGAAGTGGTGCCAATGGATTCCTTATGTTTTTCTGACGAAAATCATACCAAATGTGATGCAAATCGGACTACTTTGACACAAGCTATTTGTATTCCTTATGTAAAAATAGTCCGATTTTCATGATGTTTGGCATGATTTTAATCGGGAGAACGCCCGGAATCCATTGGCGTCACTTCCCCTTCGATACGATGAAGAAAAGAGTTTCTTAATACGCTCAAATGGATATTTCACCCTCGACTGCGGAGGGTCGACTTCAATTCGTTACGTTCGGCCCAGGATTCGTACCCTTTTCCGAAAAGAGCCATAAAAATCGGGTGAGGCACAGCGAAGGACTGTCCTCGCCACGGGGTACCAGGCCGCCGCATCTCCTTGACGGGCGTTGCTCCATAATTACCCTGTATCTGGTTAGGAAATAAAATAATTCTTTATTTTTTATCGTATGGATATGGAAGTGTCGCAGATAGATTCCTTGGGGATTTCCGATGAAAATCATGCCAAGTGTCGTGGAAATCGGACAACTCTTACATAAGGAATACAAATTGCTTGTGTCAAAGTAGTCCGATTTGCATGACATTTGGTATGATTTTCGTCAGAAAAACACAAGGAATCCATTGGCACCACTTCCCTTTCGATACGACGAAGCAAAGAATTTCTTAATACGCTCAAATGGATATTTCACCCTCGACTGCGGGGGCTCGACCTCAATTCGCTACCTTCGGCCCAGTATTCGTACCTTTTTCCGGAAATAGCCATAAAAATCGGGTGAGGCAATGCGAAGGTCTGTCCTCGCCACGGGGTGCCAGCGCATCACACATTTGGGCAGTGTGTGACCCGACTACCCTCCGTGTAATTGGTCTGCGCGAAGTGGGGCGCAAGTTCGATCATTATCAGTACTCCTGCCCGAGAGGAATACGATTTACTTTAATTGTGTGTTTTGTAATAAAATGTTTCTAACGTCTCCTGAATTCAATAACTGGCATCCAGATATCTACGCTCCTACAATCCACCGTCAGCACGGCTCGTGGAGAGACACAGGAAGAAAAGGGGTAGCCCGCTGTCGACGCGTGGTCCTCTCGAGTATAAACACGAGCTTCAATATCAGAACAAAAGCAAGCGTTAACGTATTCCGTGCGAGAGAAGGTGGGCATTGCTGTGAAGAGGGCCTCTTCAAGAGAGCAGCCGTTTGTGAGGAATGCAAATCCGAATGGTTCTGATACAATCTGCTCCCTATGATTGAAATTTAGTCTAGCAACTTTCACTCCTCCTAACCTAACCAATCGAACTTGCATCCCTCCCAAAAGAACCGGCCATCCGAGCGTAGAAGCAAGTGCGAAATAAATATACCGCAGATGTACCTACCTAAGTAGCATTTCTGACGGAAAAAAATTGTCCAGCCTTTGGGCCTGGCGTAGACCTTTGGCAGGTAGGTATCTATTTCAAAAGGCAGTGCCACCCGTGGAACCAGTAAGACCGTCCCCGGTCCGTGCTATACCAGACAGTTTTCTTCCAGTGAAAATCAGTAAATTTGCAAGCGCAATATCTTAAAAACCAGTGAAAATAAAGTGTATACATTAAAGCTTATTGAATTTGTCTTGGAACGCACTATCAACTCAGGTGTTCAAAAAAAATAGTTCCATTTGAAAAACCGAACTTTGCCATCGTATCTTTTAAAATAATAATCGATAAAAAAATTCGTTCGCGCTAAATAATTGGCCCCCTCGAACCATGCAATTCCCTATTTTTTTTATATTTTTATCTCCAATAGTTTAGGAGGGAGCCGGCTGTTTAGCTTTCCCGCGGACACACTGTATATATGTCTTAAACGTATATTATTTCTCAATTTTATTTACCCATCATCCCCCTTCTCTCCTCACCATCTAACTGTAAGATTCGAAGTTTCCGAAAAATTATTACATTTTGTACGTGCCTTCTTCATGCTGCCAAATGATATCCCGCGCGGCTGCTCCAGAGGAGTCAAATTACACACGATCGAGCGATACGCTGCGACGTTAAATCAGAACGCTTTAAAAACTTGTTAGCTTTAGAATGCTTGCTACATAATGGTTCGGAAAAATATGTCTGTTTGCTACATAATAATTCGCTATATCGGTGATTAAAAAATTATTATTATATCTCTGTGTTGGGGAAAACTTTCCGTCACATATTGGTATGGAAAAAAGTTTCTGCTGATGCCTCATAATTCTTTCTATGATTCGCGCTGCCAAATGACGTCACCCTGCATGGCTGCTCCAGGAGATTCAAATTACCCACGATCGCGCGATACGCTGCGACGCTTTAAAATTGTTATCTATAGAATGCATGTTATTGTACCACCAAGTAGCGCTGTCTCTTTCCCTCTCCCAGATTTTAGCTTTAAAGTAATGCTCTGCCTCTTTCCCTCCTCCGAATATGTGGTTTGTAAAACGCCGATCTTCCCCGATCTTTCCCGACTTCATCCGATAAAAATAAATTATTATTTCTCTGTGTTGGGAGGAAAATTCCATTACATATTGGTTTGGAAAAATATTCGGGGGTGGGCCAAGGTCATTCCCTCTCTCGGTTACGTCTAAAAAAAAATTTCAGGGGTCATTCCCTCCCGCTGAAAATGTTTTCGGGGGTGGGTCAGGTCTGGAGAGGTCTCCGCGGTGCGGCGGCTCGGCCCGGACTGATCCCCACCACGATTGTGACTTTCCCCACTCCGCGGCCCGTGCGCGCGCAACCTGTCTTCCTCTCCCCGCTGGCCCCGCGCCCATGTTTCCCTCCGCCGTGCTCCCCCGCGCGCCCTCACTTCCCCCCGCCCCCCCCCCGCCCCCGCGCTCCCCTCAGAGGACCTTGGTTGGAATCCCCTTAGCTATACTACTCTCCTCAAAGCTCCACCCTAGATTCCAGAGTACTAGACTAGATTACTTTCCGCAATCTTGCTCAAAGGCGGCGGTCCTCAATTGGCTCGCTTTGTTAGTCACGAGCTTCTCCATTTGACGCAAACATATATACATATATATTATAAATATATATACATATTACATATTCACATATATTAATAGGACCAATACAGTCAATAAATAACCAACTATGTACCCAAATAAATAAGCATACAACATATAAATAAATAAACAAATAAATAGTTATTCGGTCATTATAACTATTGGTGGTCCATCCATGCGTGGTGTCCTAAGATCTCTTAATCATCCTTCGTCTACTACACTCTTTTTCCTTTTTCTCTTCCTGGCCCGTCGGATTCTCTCCGTTCTCTTCCTTTCCATTTCCTCTCTCCTTATGCGGAGGCGATCCTCTCTCTCTACTTTTTCCAACTGTCCCCTCTATCCTTCATAACCGTTGCAGCAAAATTTTTGAAGGAGGCTCAACTCTGTTCTGATCTTGTTATCAAGTCTACATATGTTTCTGGCTTAATATCCTCTCCAATTGCCGATACCAATTCACTCCTCTCCTCGTTCTATGCTGGACACACCATGAGGACATGTTCCGCATCGTCGTAAACCTCCCCTCTACAATCCAGGCACTTCATCCACTTTGGCAATCCTCTTTTTGAACGATTGGAACACACCATGTCTTGTAAGCAGCTGCATGCTGTAATAATCCATGGTGAAACCCTTTTACCCTTTTGTAGAGAATGTCTCGACGGATTCCACTATTCTCCTTGTCCAGCTTGTTTGGCTGCTTTCTTCCCACTCTTTCTGCCACTTTTTAATTGCATTTTCCAATGCCAGATTCCTATGGACTACCTCCCTGCTTTTAAGGGCCTGCTTATCTCCCTTAATCGTTGGGTCGCCCTTATCTTTATGCTTATTCATGTATACTTCCCTCCACATGCCTGCCTTTATAACTATGGACATCCTGCCCGCAAGGGTACATAGGGCCTGGAACGACACGGTCCTATACGCCGTAGTTGTTCTAATTAGCGTGGAGCGCTGGGCCTTCCTAATAATACTCCTACTTACTTCCACCGCAAGGGTCGGCTCCCAGACTGGACACGCGTACAGTACTATCGACTCCCAAACGGTGTAGTAAAGCCTCCGAGATTGTTGTGACGTGCCCCTGGTCTTTGGAAGGAGTGCTCCCAGTGCCCCCACCACCCGTTCCGCTCTATCTATCATTCTCCCCAGGTGTGGCTTGAAGTTCCGCTGGTTATCCAGTGTTACCCCCAGATAATTGACCTCTTTCTTCGTGGAGACAGTCGTGCCCATAATTTGAATATCTACGATTCTGCCGGACTTGTCACCTCTCAAATAGATAACCTCTGTCTTCTCCTTAGCTATTTCTAGCCCGGTTTTCGCGAACCAGCGGGCCAAGACCTCCATGGCTCCGTCTATCAAGATATTGAGCTGGGCTGTGTTCCAGGCAGTTAATAGAACGGCCTAGTCGTCTGCGTAGGCCACAGCCTCAATATTTTTTTGCTGGTTCATTTTCTCCAGGATTCCGTCATAAATCAGATTCCAAAGAAACGGCCCCAACACATAGTGTTTAAATGATTGCCTGGTGAGGCGTTGTGGATCGCCACTGGTAAGGGCCAGGGAAGGGATTCTCCCTACAGAAGACTCCAACGTTTGGTAGAACGGCACTTTATTCAGCCGAACGTGGGCGTCGTTACAATAATGGACGAACACACCACAGAGATCGCACACGAACAGACACGGCTCAACAAAATACGACGAAAACAGTCGACGGAAACTATGTACAGAACTATGTACAAATGAGCGCAGGGCGCGAATGGCTCGAAAGGCCGTTTTCCCGGAAATTCAAAATCGTGGGTCGCTGGGCAACAAAGAATGTCGTTACAATTCGTGCGTGCGAGAGCGTGTTATTGTCACTTGGTGTTCGTGGAACTACTGCCGGATTCTCGGAAGCGCGCAACCCTCGAATCCAGGCAAAAAAACGTGTGACTCACGTAACCGTCTTACCGGACGGTGTGTCCCCGTGTTTACACGCTCTCGCACGCACATTTAAATCCGCTCAACAGCTGAGCGCTGAATCTCGGCTGCAACACATAGCCCTGCGGTACTCCTGCTGTGATGTTCATTTCCACCACTCCATCGGCCGCGTGGATAGAGATCTTCCTTTTCTTAAGGTAGTCCTGCATGATCTTTAGGAGGGTATTAGAAATGCCTCTCCTCTCTAGTTCTCTGAGGATTATTGACCACCTTATCGCATTAAAAGTATTCTTAACATCAATTGCGATTAGGGCACGCATCCGGTTCTTCTCTCTACAATTGTCCGCGAACCGGGCAACCTCCATGGTTGCTTCCACCGTACCTGATCCCCTTCTAAAGCCAAATTGTTTCTGGTGGAATGGGTCGAGTCCCAGTACCTTCTCTAAGAGTGCTTTAATTGCATATTCCCAGACCTTACTCAGCGCTGGTAGTATGCTGATAGGTCTGTAAGCCCCTAGATCCATAGCATCTTTCCCGGGCTTGGGAATAAGCACTACTCTCGCCATCTTCCAGGCACTCGGTATTTCCCCCCTGTTAAGGGTATCTAGGATTAGATCCTTGAGGTCCTCCTGGTACCTTTTACATATAATCACAACCACTTCCGAAGGTACTGAGTCCAACCCGGGTGTCTTCTTTGGCTTGATCTTGGCGATCGATTCCCGAACAAGGTCCATCGTGACGTTCTCTTTTATCTTCAGGTCCCGCGTTATAATCCACCTTTGGAGGGTTCCCGTGTGCGTATCTCCTCGTTCCTCTGGTATAGTTGCGAATAACTTCACGGCTATTTCTTTGGCCTTCGTCGTTGATAGTAACTTTTTTGGTGTTCTACCTTTGAGCTTTGCCATCATGATCTTGAAGGGCTTGCCCCAAAGATCCGAGTCGACCGTGTCTATCAAGTCAGACCAGCCACCTTTCTTCGCCTTCCAGATCGTTATTTGTAGCTGTTTTTTAGCCTTTACATATACGCTCATGTCTTCCGCGACCACAAACAGATTTTTTTTCTTCTTTCTCTTCCTCTGGTGGATTCTCCCGGTTAAGTGCATAGTCTTTCTGGCCTCAGCAATTTCCGGAGTCCACTACGGATTTGGTCTTTTCGTCCCCCGATGGACTTTTTCTTCGTCAGGACACTATCCGCCACCTCTTTAAGTATGCGTTGTACTCTTAACGCAACTGGTTCCGGGTCATTTCCGTGGTTTTCAACCAGTCATCCTGGCTCTCAGCTCTTCGTATCTTTCACACACACTTTCTGGGTCCAGAGACTCAACATCATACGGTACCCATACTGGGGCAGCTAATTGGGACCTATTTCCAGCAAATGTGTGTAGGACGTACCTGTGATCTGATTCGGTAAGCTGAGGAAGAATGGTACTCCTCTTATGCCTACTCGCTGTACGCCTGTCAACGGCCATGCGTCTATTAAGGACTTGCCGCCATTTTGACTGAAGGAGAATATCCTTGGGCCTTATCGGGTCTAAACCCTGTCTGCCGAGAAGACCTAAGCAGAGGTGGCCCCTCCTATTTGTCCTGCCACTCCCCCAGACTTCCGCCTTGGCGTTCAGGTCCCCAGCTATGATGGGGCCTTTGCCGGGGGCCCAGGCTTCCGTAATGATTCCTTCAAGCTCATCCAGGTAACCTGAGAAATTCACTTTCCGGTTGGGGGAACAGTAACAACTAATTATGGTTGTATTTTCCACCTCCACCGCCACTAGCCCTTCTGCGATCAATTTCTTTGCGAGTGTGGCAAATCTTCCCTTAAAACCCGTCACCCAGATGGACTCATCCCCCGTACCATCATTGTCCCATTCTGGGAGCTGCTTGTATGGTTCCGAGATGACTACCACGTCGATCCCCATTTCCCAGGCATTCTGGACCATTAGGTCCTGTGCCAGCCTACAAATATTCAGGTTGATTTGCAGTATCCTGAATGGCTTTATTTGGGGTCTTTGTGGCATGGATTAGGGTCTGGTTTCTACGGCTCTCCGAAGCCTGGACCCTCCTACTAGAGGGGCAAGCCAGGGAAGCAGTCACATGTGCGACCTTGCTCCTAGACAGCCCCCTATCAGCACAAATGGTGCACCTGGGTGCGTTGCCACACTTGGCTATAGTGTGCCCAACTACCCCACATTTTCTGCATCTTTCGTCCCCTTCGATTGCTGCCTTACAATCCCTAACCAGGTGTCCCAGTGTATGGCATTTGTAACACCTCATACTTTTCTGGAGGATTCTTGCCCTCGCCATCGTAAGGCCTGATCTAAATTTAAGCCCATCCAACTTTTTGTCCAAGGAATTCGTTGGAACTTCTACCACCGCGCACTGCGTTCCTCCTGGCCCCGATCTAAGGGTTTTGACCTTAATTAACGCTAGGTCGATCTTTAATTGTTCTTATTGCTGCAGCTGCTGATGTTGCTGCTGCTGCTGCGGTTGACCTCGAAGTTTGCCACTTTTCTGGGATTGCAGGTCCCTCCTTCTCTTCTCCCGACGATCCCTCTTCAGCTGACCTCTTGCCTGCTGAAGTTGCCAATCCCGATCAGTTGGATCCTGGACGTCAGCGATCGTCAGGGTCTGTCTTTCCTCATTGTTTTTTCCTAGCCCCTATACCCCTCACCACTGCTCCAGTTATCCAGGGTAATCCATTCCCGATGATCCTCTCACAATCCTTCCCCATCGTCCGTCCATCCCGGAGGGCCCCATCCGTTCCATCGCCAAAACGATGGGTGGGAAGGGAACCACCGGAAACTTCCCAGCGGCCCCAAAGTTGGTGCAAATCCCCTTCTTCTTTTCCGGGTACCGGACCTCCAAGGAAAAACAACAAGGAATCCACCGCAGCTCCTCCACCGATGTGATCATACTTTCAGACACACTTCCCTTCACGGACAACTGGTCAGATAAGTATCCCCCATCATTCGTAGCTCCATTCGGAGTCCTTCCTTTTCTCTGTGTTCCCTTGCTGTTCCAGGAATCCGTCTGGTGGTCAACCCTTTGCCAGGAGTGCAGCATCCCCCCACGGCCGTTAGACGGGGGACGAGTCCCTGATCCAACGCCCGAGGGAGAACATAGCCGCCCTCCCAGAGCCCTCCCACCACGTTCAAGGTGGTCGACCCTGGAGAGAGCTGACCCTGGAGAGGGTCAGTTCGTCACGAGCCTGGTGACGAGTAAAATAGGCCTGCGAGTGAACGGGTGAAACAACCATTTACCTAACACCAAACCCATTTACAATGACGCCACGGATCCGAGGAACAGGATGCTCGAGAGGACTTGGGGACTGAGAAACGAGTGGAAGCCGCACCTGAAGGACGGACGGTGAGCCGTACGAGGGAAGCAGCCGTCGGAGCACGCAGTGAACAGCTGTACGGATCGACCTTGCTGGGTCCAGTTCATCTTATCACCGCCGTTGGTTCATGGACGAGAGAACGCCTGACCGAACTGACGACATGTGGTTGCGAGCAGCCTTGTGAGTAAATAAAAGCTCATATCGAGTACGAAATAAAAGAACGCGAATGTACATATTGTATACCAGAGTCCTATAGAAATTTAGAAACGGTTCATGCATGTCTATAGAAGACGAACGCGCGAATCAATTCATACTCCCGGGTCAAAGAAGCTTGTCGCGATCATTCGAGTCGTTTTTCGATAAAAAACTAATCTTTGTACGAGAGGAACTAGACCTTCTACCTTCTATAGACAAATTCGTAGGAAAATCGCCGGAGATAAATTCGTAGGAAAATCGCCAGATGAACTTGCAGAATTTTTTAAGTCTTATACAAGCGCCTCGGAGTTTGTCTCCACGAATGAGTTACCGCGATTCTTGAAAACAGTGATAGGAACAAAAACTAAAGGCAAAGCAGCCAATGTATTAGAGTACAAAGAAGTAGATAGTTTCGATAAATTAAAGGACATCCTAACATCCTTATTCATAGACAAAAGATCAATAGGAGCAGTTGGAGCAGAGATTCATGCCTGCCACCAACGAGAAGGCGAGAGTGTAAAACTATTTGCGTGTAGGGTAGAAGAATTAGCAGGGGAATTATCTGAACTATCGGTAAAGCCAGGGAACAACGATGAAGTAAACCACGCGTTAACAGAATCAGTACAAGAACGCGCCCTAGATGTTTTCACCCTCGAGTTGAATATAAAACTGAGAACGATCATAAGGTCTTGAAACTCCACAACGTTAAATGCAGCTATAGCCGCAGCAATAGAGGAGGAACAAGCGGTGGGTCTAAGCACCTCGCGAAATTTCAGGAAATTCGGCAATCCGGCCAAGGGGAGGGAAGGATCAAACGTACCGCGTTGTGAACGCTGTAATCAATTAGGACATTTGGCAAGAAATTTCTATACGCGGTTAAGTATGCCGCGAGAAAATTATCCGACGCAACCAACGACCGTAAAAAGGGAAGTTCAGCGCGTCACAGTGCTCTGCCACTACTGCAAAAAACCGGAACACCTAATCAGAGAATGCAGGGCTAGAGAAAGAGCAAACGGACGAGAATATAGACCGCGTTATACGAACACGAACTACAGACGCGAAGATTCCAGACAGAAATCTAACAGAACTCCGGGTCGAGAACAATCTAGCGAAAATCACGATTCCCCTACCGCGAGCCGCGAGACAACCGACGATAGACAAACAAACGCAAAACCTAGAGTAGAGTCATATCGAGCGAACATGGTAGTGACATCCCTGCTCGAAAACACAATCGAAATTAGGGCACCGGAATTAATAAAGGAAAAGGCGAATATGTTAGTCGACACCGGTGCCGATATTACGTTAATAAAGATAGAAATGGTGCTGGACGGTGTCCGCGCCGAGGACGAAGTAGTCTCCTTGCGAGACATAGCCCCGATGGAAATTAAAACGCTGTGTCTAGTACATTTAAACACAAAAGTCGGAAATAAAACGGTAACGCACCCTTGCGGGTTAGTCAGAGACGACTTCCCCTTAGAAGCAGACGGAATCCTAGGACAGGATTTTATATCTAAACACGACGTCTGCATCCGGGTGAACCTAGGAATAGAGTTGTACGGAATACAATTCCCCTACTCAGGAGGAGGAAACGTAACTTTAAAATCGCAACCAGAGACCATTCTTCTAGCTAGGATAAGGGCGAAGATATAGTAGAAGGACGATCTATTAAGCCAGGAGTGATCATAGGGAATACACTAATAGTAGGCCGAAACGGGAGATGCGTGATAAGCGTAATTAACACTACTACGGACGAAGTCCTTATCAACACACCAACCGTGACGCTACAAACGCTGACGAGCGATGACACTGACCCGACAGACGCGACTTGTGACAAGGAGAGCAACGCACCGACGTACGTGGTACACGCCGTACACGGGAGAAATAGAATGCAAATCTTGCGTGAAAATCTTAGAACGGAACACCTAAATAATGAAGAGGAGGCCAGCCTACGCGGGCTGTGCGAGAAGTATAATGAAATATTCGCTTTAGAAGGAGACAAGTTAGGGTACACCACGAAGGCGGAGCATTCAATTACCCTAATCCCAGGTACTAAACCTATATACGTAAAGCCGTATAGATTGCCACAAGCGCATAAAGAAGAAGTAAATAGAAAAGTTCAGGAAATGGTACAAGAAGGAATAATTAGACCAAGCGCCAGTCAATGGAACTCCCCTTTGCTAGTAGTTCCGAAAAAACCAGACGCTTCAGGAAAACGCGGACTCAGGGTGGTAGCAGATATTGGGCAAGTGAACGGAGCGACGATAGGCGACTCGTACCCCTTACCAAATATAACAGATATTTTAGACCAATTAGGCGGAGCAAAATATTTCTCAACCTTAGATTTAGCATCAGGATTCCATCAAATAGTTATGAAAGAAGAAGATCGAGAGAAAACGGCATTTTACGGCCATTTCGAGTATAATAGAATGCCGTTTGGGCTTAAAAACGCTCCCGCGACATTCCAAATATTAATGAACACCGTACTATCGGGCCTACAGGGAATAAAATGTTTCGTGTATTTGGATGATATAGTCGTCTACCGACGCTCGTTGAAAGAACACCAAGATCGTCTAGAACAGGTATTTGAAAGTATACGCGAGAGTGGCCTAAAACTTCAACCTGACAAATGTGAATTTCTACGCAAGGAAACCGTGTACCTAGGTCACGTGATAACCGAAAACGGCATCAAACCGGACCCTTCGAAACTCGACGCTGTACGAAATTTTCCGATACCTAGAAGAGCCAAAGACGTACAATCCTTCTTAGGCTTAGCTAGATATTATAGGAGATTCATAGACCATTTTTCACAAATCGCGAAGCCTTTGACACAACTCAGACTTGACAAGAATTCAGATGGACCGCACAGGAGCAGGAAGCCTTCGAGATACTGAAAGAAAAATTAACAACGGCACCGATACTACAATACCCTGATTTCTCGAAACCATTCGTTCTGACAACAAACGCTTCCGGAAAAGTAATAGGAGCAGTATTATCGCAGGGAAAGATAGGACAAGATTTGCCAATAGCGTACGCAAGTAGGATGCTAAACAAAGCGGAAGAGAACTATAGCACCATCGAAAAGGAATTGTTGGCCATCGTATGGGCGACACAACATTTGAGACCATATGTATACGGCACTAAATTTAAAATCGTGACAGACCATAAACCACTAACTTGGCTTTTTAACGTAAAAGACCCCGGCTCTAGATTAATGAGGTGGAAATTGAAATTAGCAGAGTACGATTATAGCATAGAATATAAAACGGGAAAGACAAATAAAAACGCGGACGCCCTCAGTAGAATGTTCGCGATTACGGGAGGAACAAAGCGAAAGCTTAGCACCGAAACACTAACCGTCGCCAGTGAAAGCACTAGCGAAGAAGTCGAGTCCCGATCAGAAGAAGAAGTGTGCGATACGACATATACGGAGGACGATAAAAACCGAATACTACGCGAATTCCACGACCCTCCCTTAGGTGGACATTTAGGGGTAAAACGGACCTTGGAACGTATAAAATTAAACCATTCGTGGTCAGGTATGTGGCAAGACGTAGAAAAGTACATCTTCAGATGCGAAAAATGTCAGAAAAATAAACTAACGAGAATAACCAAAGCTCCCATGGTAATTACAGACACTCCCAAGGAACCATTCGAGAAATGCGCACTAGACATAGTAGGACTTTCACCCGAGACAAGCAGATGAAACAAATACATACTATCCTTTCAAGATCTATTAACCAAATTCAGTAAAGCCATACCCCTGGAGAATCAAGAAGCAAACACTGTAGCAAAGGAATTCGTCACTAGGATAATTTGCGAATACGGTATACCACAACAAGTGCTGACCGATCAAGGAACCAATTTCCTAAGCCAAATATTCAAAAATGTCTGCAAATTGCTCAAGATTGAAAAAATTCAAACCACGGCCTACCACCCACAATCAAACGGAGCTCTAGAAAGAAGCCATCGTACACTAGCAGAATACTTAAAAAAAATTATCGCGGAAGACCAGACTGATTGGGATGAATGGCTACCATACGCGATGTTTACTTACAACACTACCCCGCACACGTCCACTAGCTACACACCATACGAACTCGTTTTCGGGAGGCAAGCTACCCTGCCGACCTCACTAAACCAGGCACCGCAATTAACATATACCTATGACAAATACACTGAAGAATTACGCGAAAGACTACGGTCTACAAATAGCATTGCTCGCGAAACTATAGGGATCAATAAAGACAAATCAAAAAAGCAATACGATAAAAAGGCAGCTAACAGATCTTTCAAAATTGGGGACCAAGTACTTCTACACGACGAGACTGTGAGTCGCGGACAATCAATGAAATTAACACCCGCGTGGATAGGCCCGTACACGATCCAAAACACGCACGATAATAATAAATATACTATAAATAAAGGACGACGAAAGCTTCGCGTACACGCAAACCGATTTAAACATTTTATCGAATAGGGCAGGAATAGGAAATGGTCGCAATCGTGAAGGGAAGTAACGATACGCGAACAACTAAATAAATTAATAAGAGTAGAATAATGATAATAAAAATGTTAAAATGATTGTACATGATCGAACTACTATGTATATGTGCATGATTCTTTGGTAAGGGTATTACTCCATGTCCTCGAATATAATCCACACTTCGCTACGAGGGACGGGCCCAATAAATTGATCTCCATAGCGTTCTGGAACAATAACCAGACGCGAAAGAATTAAAATAGAGAATTCCACTAGGGACAAACAACACTAAGTGACGAGAAGAAACTCACTAAACAAGGCCCGAATCCCCCACTCGCGTTCCGGTACGCAAAATTCATAAATCCCGGCGGGGCCGGATATTCCAATCACTAGAAGAAAAAAATTACAATTTTTAACACAAACTCCACAACCCCACGCACGTCATGGAGACACTAAACAGTAATACACCCACCAATAAAAACAACTCGATCTCTCGAGGTATGTCTAACTGCGACAGCATGATGGAGAATGAAACGAAATAAGAAGCGACGAGACAATCTGGTCCCTACGAAGACGAATTGTCCTACGTTAACAAAATTTTATCTCGCGCACGCACAGCACGCGCACGGAGAAAGACTTCACGACTAACAAAACGAAGCGCCGACTACACCTCGACATTATATTTTACAGGATTACCGTCCTACAAACGATGATACTACTCGTAGGAGGGAAACCCCCGCCCCAGACTTCGCCATAAAAGAATTCCAAGACCACCCAGGCATTTATTTCGACACCTAGGCGATCTACAGATTTGCCGAGATAGTTGGAAATTAATACTACACGTAGACATATCTTACATTTACCAACGCGAATCAAATCTCCAGGCAGCACTATATGACATACTTGCTCAGTGTAAAACACCTTCTACTGATAACTTACAAAAATTCTGTAAAACGTTCGGCATGAAAATTCAAAGGAAACTAGACCGCGTAGCCCAATTATTTACTTACGTCCAACAAACCACAAGCTCAGCACCAAAATAGCGTCGCGGACTAATAGACGGATTAGGCTACATAGGCAAATAACTATTCGGGCTAATGGATTCCGAAGATAGAAAGAAAATCAACGACCAAATAGACTTCCTAAAAAGACAGGACAGTAGATTAAAAAATACAATCAAAGGACAAATGCAAATTGTAAGAGCTAACGCCGAACTCCTCAATGAAACCATACACAACGTACAAGAAAATGAAAAAACCCTTTTAAACGCGACTTGGCAAATTCAATACTTACTCCAACAGACGACTGACATTACTAAATTTCGAGAGACAATAGACGAGAACCTCATACTAATAAATAGCGTCGCGAAAAACACTCCTGCGCGACACTCAAGACTTATTAAGGCTCGTATAGACTGGGCGATAATCGCCGGCAACTTTGTCGCCAGCGACTCCAGCGGGTCGCCTGGCGACTCGCTGGGATGCATCAGCTTGTCTCCAGCGACTTTTACCGAGCGGCTGATATCCAGCGACTTGTGTCCGGCGACTCGGCAACTTGTGTCCCCCACCTTATGACCAAGATCCTTCGGCGTCCATTCCAAACTTTATTTAGTAGCCATGGATCCGTCAATAGCTATGGGTATTGGCGCCGCGTTCATTGTAATAGCATTGACCAAAAGAAAAAGAAAAAGGCGTTGGTGGAAAAAGGCGTTTTTGAGAAATGGAGAACATTGCGGTGATGATTTAATGTCACAGTTTCTATTAAACGGCGGAGGTAGTTTTATTAATTTTGTGCGAATGACAAAATCTGATTTTGAAGAGCTCCTGACTTTAGTGGCTCCAAAAATTGCAAAGGTTGGACAATTATTACCGTCACAAATGCTACGTACATCAGCGGTATCGAGAAGCGTACCGTTAATATTTCAAAACGTCATGAAATTTACTTAGAGTTTATACGCAAGGAGAAGTACGAAAAGATGAGTCAATTTTCAATTCTAAATAGTATTTTATTTCGCATTCCCTTCTACGCTCGGATGGGCAGTTCGTTCGGGAGGGATGCAAGTCCGAGTGATTAGGTTACGAGGTGTGCAAGTTGCCAAACCAAATGTCAACCATGGGGAGCATATTATATTAGGACCAATCTGCCCTGCATCCATCCCAAACGGCCACTCTCTTGAAGAGGCCCTCTTCACAGCAATATCTCCTCTCCGAGGCCCACCATCTTGCGCACGGAATAGGTCAACGCGTGCTTCTGTTTTGGAATTGAAGCGCGAGTTTTTACTCGAGAGATAAGGGATCCGTCTCGAATTTGCAGGGAAGACGGCGCAGGCGGGACCACGCGCAGTCAGCGGGCTACCATTTTTTCTTCTTGTGTCTCTCTCTCTCTCCGCAAGGCGTATTGATGTTGGATACTTTTTAACTGCTATACCTGGCACATTTAGATAAAAACTGAAGGGGGTGACTTTTATACCACATCTGGTTCTCAAAAATTAACCAAGCTGATCGGCCAGAGTGTTTCGACAGGGTCCCGGTTTATGGCGGTTTGTTCCGTGAGTCAGCGGTTGACAACGCTACCTGCGCGTCCGAATTCAGTTATCTTTTACAGCTGGCAATTTAGTATTTTTGAAGCGAAATTTCTTCATTTCTTTGCGACTAGGCAATAGCTTGTTCTCGAAGTGTTCGTTGGGAAACAATTGTCTACCAGATGTCGATAACACAGTACAACAGCCATCTGGACTTGTAACATTCAATAGCCGTTTCTTATAGCTTTTCGTGCCCTGAAAACGAATCCGCAACCCGTTTGTCGCCATCACTCTCAGTTTTTGAGAAAATCGATTTTGAAAAAAACTGCAAATTTTCAACTTTGAACATTTTTTGTGTCGAAACGGTAATAGTTATTCGATTGTTCGTTGCGTCAAATTATTCTATGAACCCTCACGAATACAACGATATAAGTTATTATTGCATTATGAATATTTAAATATGTTTAAACAACGATCAAAGAGAAAAGGACACCCGAAATTCACCCATTTTTCCAGATAACTTTCAATTTATTTCCAAAACTGAGGGTCTGAGATGAAATCTGACCATCCCACACGATGCAGCAGACATTGTTCCTTCGGAAAGCGTCGGCAGAAGTGGTAAGTCTCGTTTTGTTTTCAATACAGAAGCGAAATAGTTTGGCAAAACGCGCGATGTTGACAGCGGTAGTCAATGGCGGCGCGCGATCCACTGCCGCTCAGCGCAACATAATCGCTTAAGGGGGTAGACACGTCACGTGACCTGGCCGATTCGGCAGGTCGGTATTACAGCAGGTTTTTTCTGCACAGAAATGGTAATACCGATAGATCGACGATTGCCCGGTAAACGCGAGAGGGAGCTGTTTGCTATTTCCGTATTCTATTCTGAATAAGGAAATAAATTCTCAGCTGTTGCGTTGTACTTATAAAAATTTAAACGGAAAGACGGATGGTACTGCAAACGTAGAAAATTGATTGTACATTTTAATTACTTGAAATGTGCTTATGCTACAATATTCTACGTTAGCAGTAAGGAATTATAAGTGAAAAGGGAAAATGGATGAGGGGATGACCCCAGAAAATGAAGTTTGTTAGGTTAGACATTTTTTTACTAGCAAAACACCGAAACAGAACATGAAATACACTTATTACACGTCCTATGCAGAAAGCAGTTATGAACAAACATGCAAAGTCCTCTCTTGTCCTTCACGCTAGCAATCATGCAACTCGCTGAGTTTCGTGGGTTTCGACGCTCGAATCTAGCGGGGCCATACAATGTTACGCACTAAGCAGTGACAAATCTTCAGTTCTGCATTTCTAATCACATCTTTGCAAAAGTGACGTGAATCGATTCATGTTTTCTCGATCAAATTGGCCCCAAAAATGATATTATTCGGACCATAATTAAGGAAATTACGTGACAATTTGTTTGCAGAATTGGCAGCCCGTTTCGTTAAAAATAGTCTGATTTAAATTATGTTCTGTCAATTTAATCGGGAGAATGCCAGGAATCCATTTGTGTCACTGTCATATTGATACGATGAAAAAAAAACAAATTCTGTTTCTATATAATCGATGACACATCGCCGAGCAACGGCGATCTCGTGCGGCCCGGGCCACAAAGGTTCTCGTCAGTTATTCGAGCATCTAAGATCGTTACGGGCTCTGTTTGGTGTACACGATACGCACTTTTCGCTATCCCCACCACTTCTGTCTCACACTTGTCCGGCGAAGGCGAGAGCGAGATGGAAAGAGAGCGAGCGAAGGCACTGAAAGCGAGCGAGGACAGTACGAGACAGACGACGCGTTGATATTTTGTCTCGCTCCGTCTTTCGGACGCCTGACACTCCGTCCTTTGTGTGCGCGACGGGCGTGCGCGATGGTCGCAAGTGCTTACGGTGAGCACGGGAACCGCTTCGCAAAAACTTGACGCAGGCCCGGCATAAGTCTTTTTTGCGCCCTAAGCGAACTTGTCAAATTGCGCCCTTTATTATATTACATTTATTTGAGATTATTTATGACTTTACTCTGCAAAATTAGGCAACTGCTAGGGCGTAAGGTTGACAAGAAGTGCAAAATGGCCTTTTCATTGTTGGCATTGTTGAAAATAAATTTTTAAATGAAATACTACAAATTATACTACAACGGTTTTAAACTACGAGTAGAGTAAGGTCATGAAGAAGCTCAATTAAATGTATTATAATAAATGGCGGAATTTGGCAAGCTCGCTTATGGCGCAAAAAAGACTCGTGCCGTGCCTGGCTATCTGACCGTGGCGCGGATGCATCGAACAGTCACGATTCCATCTAAGCACTCGCGCCCGTCGCGCACGCCCGCCGCGCACGCAAAGCGTTCCATCCTGCTCCCCCCTTCGGCCAGAAAGAAGCGAGAAACTCAGCCTCGGAATTAGGGCTCCGTTCATGATACGGGCTCACGCCGGTCCGGATCAGCGAGCGCAGGGTTGCCAGATCAACCCTGATCTTTTGCCGGAGATTTCAATTTCGTGGAGGATTGTAGTGGGGAAAATGAGAAAAAAAGGGGCGATGAAAAAAACAGGCATCTAAAATTCATTATAATAATGACTTCTTATAAACGAGTAATAATAATAATAATAATAATAATAATAATAATAATAATAAAAGTAATATGAATAGTTATTAGAATTTGTTACAGATTTTAATAGATTTCTATTTTGTTTATGGCACGCTGCAACATACTCTCTATTCTGCCGGAGATTTTTATTGTGCCTGCCTGAGGCCGGAGACAACGGTTCAAAACCCGAGACTCCGGCTGAATGCCGAAGATCTGGCAACCCTAAGCGAGCGGCTAACGAGACTTTACATTCAGATATATAGGCCGGTGAGTTTCGTAACGCGTATACTCCCACCATAGGTACCGCTTAGCTGCCTCGGTGCTCCTGTTCGCAACGTTTTCTGACTCGCTCTCGTTCCATCTCACTCTCGCCTTCGCAGAACAAGAGTGAGCCAGAAGTGGTGGGGATAGCGCCAAGCTTCTGTTGTTTTCTCCAACAGAAAAATTCTCCAAACCGAGCTGCAGCGTAGAAATACATACATCAGAATAGGTGTGCCTTAGCTCCGAAAAAATTCAGGAGCTTTATTGGTCAGAACATTGATTCTTTCTCGATAGCTTCATCTCGTATTGGTCATAACAGCCACACGGCTACGTTCAGACGGAGCCGCGCAGCATTCCCGTTACCCCACCATACCCTTGGGTGGCCTAGTAACTCCAACAGACAAATCCACGATCGTCAGATGGTGGTGGCTGATTTCTCCTCGATCGCTGTTCGCGAAAACGAATCGACCGGCCAATATATCTGAATACGACCTTAGGATAAAGATATAATGAAAGATGAAAAATTATTCGAAGCCCAAGATGAAACGCCTTCGAATAAACAAAGGAAACTAATAAATACCCGGAGCTAAATAAAATTTTAGATTTAGGGAACACACACCCTACCCCAAACATCGTGTCGATCGGCCACTGGGGCCATTCGGAAGTATATTCTTTTATTTAAATAATGCCCATCTCTGCATAGGACCGTAAAGAATTACAAAAAAAATCAGGGAGTCAACTGTTGACTGATTTAGAGACTTTTCCTTGTATGTTATATACAATAGTCGGAAGAATAATAATAAGAGCAATAATTGCAAATAATTGGTGTAACTTCCACATTCTGAAAATATGATATCAGTAAATCAATATTTCCAGTATTAGTAAAAAAGTTCCAATCTCTTTTTTTATTTTAAATAATGTGGCCATATAATTATAACATAAATTCGACAGCGGTTTCAAGTGATGTATGTGTTACAATAAAAGCGTTAATTTAGTAAATGTACACAGTTCCCAGCAGTTATATGCCTAAAATGCATATAACCTAACCTACAATCGTCCGAAAATTCATACATTGACTGCATCACGCTTTTACTGTGGCTTGTGTATCCAGCTAACGCTTCAGTTTTGCTATGACTCCACGTTGGCAGTCCTCCCGAGTAGGCGCCATCTCGTGTCCACTAGCTCAACTAAATTTGTCACGTGACTTGCTCTGTATTATCGCCAATATGGCGGAACTCGTAATTGGGAATGCAATTACGAGAATACGCTTTTCGTCCTTATATGAGCAGATATTGAGCTGGGTGAGGTCTCATTCGAAAGAGGACGGAGTGTCAGGCGTCCGAAAGACGGAGCGAGACAAAATATCAACGCGTCGTCTGTCTCGTACTGTCCTCGCTCGCTTTCAGTGCCTTCGCTCGCTCTCTTTCCATCTCGCTCTCGCCTTCGCCGGACAAGAGTGAGACAGAAGTGGTGGGGATAGCGAAAAGTCCGTACCGTGTACACCAAACAGAGCCCGTAACGATCTTAGATGTTCGAATAACTGACGAGAACCTTTGTGGCCCGAGCCGCACGAGATCGCCGTTGCTCAGCGATGTGTCATCGATTATATAGAAACAGAATTTGTTTTTTTTTCATCGTATCAATATGAAAGTGACACAAATGGATTCCTGGCATTCTCCCGATTAAATTGACAGAAAATAATTTAAATCAGACTATTTTTAACGAAACGGGCTTCCAATTCTGCAAACAAATTTTCACGTAATTTCCTTAATTATGGTCCGAATAATATCATTTTTGGGGCCAATTTGATCGAGAAAACATGACGAATCGATTCACGTCACTTTCACAAAGATCTGATTAGAAATGCAGAACTGAAGATTTGTCACTGCTTAGTGCGTAACATTGTATGGCCCCGCTGGATTCGAGCGTCGAAACCCACGAAACTCAGCGAGTTGCATGATTGCTAGCGTGAAGGACAAGAGAGGACTTTGCATGGCGAAGGAAAGTCAGCCTTCTATAGAACTCAAATCGAGAAAGACTTTGCTGACAAACTTTACATATGTATATTCGCGTCAAATAAATACTTTAATTGTAAAATTTAGACGACATACTATTGTTGAATTTGGATATTCTTCCGAATGGCCCCAGTGGCCGATCGAGATGAGGTTTGAGGGGAGGGGTGGGGAGGGGGTATGAACTCTAAATCTAAAATTGTAGCTTCGGGTATTTATTAGTTTCCGAAATATTAATAAAAAATTGTTAATTTATTTTGGAATTTTTTTTTTGACGTTGGTGCAGGCCTCCCTACCCGGGAGCCCTTCCGTTCCCCATTTTCAACTTTTGAAATTTTGATACCACTGTCTCATTTTTAGCATCGCCAAACTCACATCGGTTCGCTACCATGCTTTACGCGCCCGCGAGCGGGCGCGCGCCCCCCGCGCCAATCTAACCCAAACCAATACTAAAACCCGGAACAAGTTGGAAAGTGGAATGTGTTATGTCGGTATAAGTCAACAGAAATATTGTTAAGAGGGGGGACCGTAGTAATGAGATTGAAAAAAATCGGTAAGGTGTACCGTTTTATGCACAATTACTTCTGTATCTTTTGAACGCATTAATTACTGAAGGTAAAATTTTATATTTGTGGTCGGTCCACACCCCTCGTATTACCCACTAAGTTTCATCTCGATCGGCCCCGGTTGGGGCTAGACCAGTGCGTGGGGCGCGGAGAGCACGACAGCGAACCGATGTGAGTTCGGCGATGCCTAAAACGAGACCGTGGTTACAAAATTTAAAAAATGTAAAATAGGGGGACGGAAGGGCTCCCGGATAGGGAGGCCTGCACCAACGTCCAGAAAATTTTTCCAAAAAATGAACAATTTTTTATTAATATTTTGGAAACTAATAAATACCCGAAGAAACAATTTTAGATTTAGAGTCCACACCCCCTCCCCACCCTTCCCCCCAAACCTCGTGTCGATCGGCCACTGGGGCCATTCGGAAGTACAGCCTTGAATTTCGCCAGTTCTTACATATGCATCACTTGGTTGGGAATTCCTGATCCCAGAGTTTCATGCATTTACCTATTGAAATGTTGCTTCAAGTCATCGGGAAATTGCATTACTTCTTCTCGTACATACATATATGTATCTGTTCGCGAGTAGGTGTCACGAGTGACACGGCTTTGGTTTCTCAAATAAATGCACATTTATTAGGGCCCTCGGTCGACGGCGACTTGAGTCATCCAGTACTGAATATGAAATTGTTCATATTTCTCACTACACCTTGATAAGAGTGTTACCACCGATGGATTCGTGAGTTTATGTCCACGAAAATGAGTCGAGACGCGAAGCAATTCGGTCTATTTTTTCTTATGAATACATGATTAGGACACACACACTACGTTCACTAAAAATAGACCGAATTGCTCCATGTTTGGCATCATTTTCATCAGTAATGCAGTGCTCTGGTGAAGAACATCGTAATACGGAGCTAATATTCTAGGCCCTAGAATCCACGATATTGTCAATGTGCAGTTGAAACGCACGCCGCTTCACACTATCGTTTCTTAGCATTTATACGGGGTGATTCTATAGCTAGAATCGTCAAACGCGATGCTCGCCAACAATCATGTGTCTCGCTGAGTTTCGTGGGCTTCGACGCTCGAAACCAGCGGGACTATACAATGTTGCACGCTAAGCAGTGACGAATCTGATGTTCTGCAATTTCTAATCAGATCTTTGCAACAGTGACGTCAATCGATTCCTTACAATTTTATATATAATGTTTGTTCATAACTGCTTCTTTCTGCATAGGACGTGTAATAAGTGTATTTCATGTTCTGTTTCGGTGCTTTGCAAGTAAAAAAATGTCTAACCTAACAAACTTCATTTTCTGGGGACATCCCCTCATCTATTTTCCCTTTTCACTTATAATTCCTTACTGCTAACGTAGAATATTGTAGCATAAGCACATTTCAAGTAATTAAAATGTACAATGAATTTTCTATGTTTGCAGTACCAGCCGATTTCCGTTTAAATTTTTATAAGTACAACGCAACAGCTGAGAATTTCTTTCCTTATTCAGAATAAAATACGGAAATAGCAAACAGCTCCCTCTCGCGTTTACCGGGCAATCGGCGATCTATCGGTATTACCATTTCTGTGCAGAAAAAACCTGCTGTAATACCGACCTGCCGAATCGGCCAGGTCACGTGACGTTTCTACCCCCTTAAGGCGCGTGACTACCACTGTCGGCACCGCGCGTTTTGCCAAACTATTTCGCTTCTGTATTGAAAACGAAACGAGACTTATCACTTCTGTCGACGCTTTCCGAAGGAAAAATGTCTGCTGCATCGCGTGGGATGGTCAGATTTCGTCTCAGACCCTTAGTTTTGGAAATAAATTGAAAGATATCTGGAAAAATGGGTGCATTTCGGGTGTCCTTTTCTCTTTGATCGTTGTTTAAACATATTTAAATGTTCATAATGCAATAATAACTTATATCGTTGTATTCGTGAGGGTTCGTAGAATAATTTCACGCAACGAACAATCAAATAACTATTACCGTTTCGACACAAAAAATGTTCAAAGTTGAAAATTTGCAGTTTTTTTCAAAATCGATTTTCTCCAAAACTGAGGGTGATGGCGACAAACGGGTTGCGGATTCGTTTTCAGGGCACGAAAACCTATAAGAAACGGCTATTGAATGTTACAAGTCCGAAAAAAAGTCAAAATTTGTTGTACTGTGTAATGGGTGGTAGATATACATGGTGACTTCGGACGCGCAGGTAGCATTGTCAACCGCTGACTCACCAAGTTCAAATTCGTTGTTAGCAGTCAGCAAAATCGCTGGAAGTAATTATCTAAATTATCGGAATGACATAAAAGTCCATACATCGAAGCGTATGAGTTGACGCGTTAATGAATTTTCACTTCTTTGTTACATGGGCCCTTCTGGCCCTTTCCGTGCTAGCTGTCCGCGCGTCGCTTTATTCCGTAGACGGCGATTCAGCGGAATCGCCTCGCGCGTGGCAGTCACGTTATGCTGAGCCGCGTAGCAACAGCCGTAGGGACAACGTGACCGCCGCCGGCCCGGGCCCGGAAATTTCCGACGCGTGCGGCGAGCGACAACTGCCGACGGGGCGGTTTTCCCCATTCGCGCGGATTGATCGGGGCACGGCCCATAACGAGAATCGATTGGGGATTCATTCTATTGCGGGAGCTCGAAGTAGGAAGTCACGACGAGCCAGAGAGCCGTCCAGATACCGCGACCGCGTCTCCGCGTCAAATCCGCGAAATACGAACGGCCGAAAGTAATTCGTGCAAGGGGTACCTCCATCCGACATACCGTGAACGGCCCAGCCGGGAGAGCCCTTGCGCGTCACTCGTGATCGACGTAGGAACGCGTTGAGAACAGACGATTAGAGACCGCGAACGCCGACGAGGTGACCGACTTCCGAGTGCCATCCGAGAGCACAGAAGCGAGCGACCACGACCTACGTATGGGTCAGCGACACAGCGCGCGAGCGACATAGGAGTCGGAGAGCGTGCCGTGCGATACAGCGAGCGACAGCTGAGACGGAGCGCCGTCTCAAGGTAGGATAATTCCGTATTATTCTTGTAACAATATATTTTGCATCATTGGTTTTCCCTTATATCCCTTGTACTCTTTGATTTAACCTCTTATTACCCTCCAAATTCCTGGTAAGTGTAGTCAAGGCGTGCTTTAGCACCTTGATAGAGCAGCGAACCCGGTAAATCATTCCAACCGCTCGGGGTGATTTACAAAAGTCCCTTCAGGACGTAACATCTTTCACCTCCCATATCTCACAAACTAATTATTACCTCAACTTGAAAATTTGTCGTGATTGATGTCTCATCATAAGCTATCATTTGGCACAAAATTCAGTTCCAAACTGAAAAAGGCTAAAAAAGGCCTCATTTGTGGGTCACTCTTTATTCGATACATCGATGTATTTCATTCGATGCATCAGAAGAGGCTGATCAAACCAATGACCCAGGCTGCTGGTTGATCATGTCGTGATTTTTCTCGACTTTGGGAAAAAATTACTCATTTGATCCTCCTTGCCTATGGACAATACAATGTTTGATATTGTAGCAAAAATAATATGGAAAGAACAATTCAGAATCAAATCTATTTATTATCATTACTATAACAGTATTTTATTTAAATGTCCCAGTGTTCCTTTTGTAGGCGTAGTAAAAGTAATAGTTTGTTGTATCGTTTACCGTTCAATCCATTTCTTTGCTGGAGGTTAAACGATTGAGCAAACTATTACTTTTACTATGCCTACAGAAGGAACCCTGGGACATTTAAATAAAATACTGTTATTGTAATGATAATAAATGGGTATGATTCTGAATTGTTCTTTTCGGTTTTTTTATTTTATTTCACTAGTTATGGCCTGTTAATTAATTCAAAACGCAGAAGTATTCGATGTTAAAGAAAACATCGATGCGTAGTTACGATGCATTACATCGAGAAAAAAGTTAGTGAGATTGTACAGATTAAGAACAATACAGAGCGTGTTGAAGAAAAAAAAGAAGAAATTGATAATTAACTGTAAAGTATTGAAATACATATGATGTATATACACACACATGCGTATTTATATATATATTTAAATATATATATATATTTATTTTTAACATATATATATATGTATGTATATATGTATATACATCATATAGTAGATGTATACGTTAAAAATTAACATATAAAATACATATATACATACAGGGTGTCCCACCTAAGACTGGACAGCCGGTTTTCTCCTAAACTATTGGAGATAAAAATATAAAAAAAAATAGCGAACTGCATGGTTCGAGGGGGTCAATTAATTAGCGCAAACGAATTTTTTTACCGATTATTATTTTAAAAGATACGATTGTCAAGTTCGGTTTTTCAAATGGAACTATTTTTTTTTAACACCTGAGTTGATAGTGCGTTCCAAGACAAATTCAATAAGCTTTAATGTATACACTTTATTTTCACTGGTTTTTAAGATATAGCGCTTGCAATTTTACTGATTTTCACTGGAAGAAAACTGTCTGGTATAGCACGGACCGGGGACGGTTTTACTGGCGCCACGGGTGGCACTGCCTGTTGAAATAGATACTTAACTGCCAAAGGTCTACGCCAGGAATGGCAGGCCCAAAGGCTGGACAATATTTTTCCGTCAGAAATGCTACTTAGGTAGGTACATCTGCGGTGTCGAGAAGCGCACCGTTACTTTTATTTCGCACGTGCTTCCACGCTCGGATGGCCGGTTCTTTTGGCAGGGATGCAAGTTCGATTGGTTAGGTTAGGAGGAGTGAAAGTTGCTAGACTAAATTTCAATCATAGGGAGCAGATTGTATCAGAACCATTCGGATTTGCATTCCTCACAAACGGCTGCTCTCTTGAAGAGGCCCTCTTCACAGCAATGCCCACCTTCTCTCGCACGGAATACGTTAACGCTTGCTTTTGTTCTGATATTGAAGCTCGTGTTTATACTCGAGAGGACCACGCGTCGACAGCGGGCTACCCCTTTTCTTGCTGTGTCTCTCCACGAGCCGTGTTGACGGTGGATTGTAGGAGCGTAGATATCTGGATGCCAGTTATTGAATTCAGGAGACGATAGAAACATTTTATTACAAAACACACATGTACTATAATTAAAGTAAATCGTATTCCTCTCGGGCAGGAGTACTGATAATGATCGAACTTGCGCCCCACTTCGCGCAGACCAATTACACGGAGGGTAGTCGGGTCACACACTGCCCAAATGATACAGGGTAATTCTGGAGCAACGCCCGTCAAGGAGATGCGCTGGCACCCCGTGGCGAGGACAGACCTTCGCATTGCCTCACCCGATTCTTATGGTTTTTTTTCCGGAAAAAGGTACGAATCCTGGGCCGAACGTAGCGAATTGAAGTCGACCCTCCGCAGTCGAGGGTGAATAATCCATTACAGCGTATTAAGAAACCCTTTTTTCTGATGAAAATCATACCAAATGTCATACAAATCGCACTACTTTGACACAAGCCATTTGTATTCCTTATGTAAGAGTTGTCCGATTTACACGACATTTGTAATGATTTTCATGGGAAAACCCCAAGGAATCCATCCGCGACACTTCCATATCCACACGATAAAGAATAAAGAATTATTTTATTTCCTAACCAGATACAGGGTAATTAAGGAGCAGCGCCCGTCAAGGAGATGCGGCGGCCTGGTACCCCGTGGCGAGGACAACACCCCGCAGTGCCCATCGAATTTTATGGCTTTCGACCCTCGAAGGGTTTGGAATACCATTAAGAAGTAACAAATGTTCAGGATTTCAAATGTTTGCTTCTTTTCTTCATCGCATCGAAGGGGAAGTGGCGCCCTGGCGTTCCGTCGATTAAAATCATACCAAATTTCATGTAAATTGGACTATTTTTAACCAAGTCAAGTCAGCTTGAAATGTTATAAATCGATATTCCATGGAATTTCCTTCATTATGGTCCGAATTACGTCGTTCTTAGTGTCAGCTTCATCGGCGAAACATAAGGAATCGATAGGTGTCGGTTTTGCAAAGATCTGATGAGAAATGCGCAAGTCGAAGATTTCTCACTTCTTATTAGGCTGTTACGAGCCGGGGCTGCGGCAACGGGAGAGGCCGGCGAGAAGGGTATTTCCCAAGGAATACGGTTTATGAGTTTGTTAGTTAGGTGCGCGGACGAACCTGATGCGATATCAGGGACCCGCTAGGATTGTTGACGGCGAGGACGAACCTGATGCGAAATCGGGGAGCCTCTAGGAATGGAGTCACACGCGGACGAACCTGATGCGAAATCAGGGAGCCGCAGGAGGGTGAAACGTCGTGAACGAACCCGATGCGAAATCGGGGAGTCACTAGGATAGAGTTCACAGACGAACCTGGTGCGAAACCAGGGAGCTGTTCGAAGTTGGTAGATTTACAGACGAACCTGATGCGAAATCAGGGACCTGTAGGATACGGACGAACCTGATGCGAAATCAGGGAGCCGTAGGAGGGTAAGGTTTCGTGGACGAACCCGATGCGAAATCGGGGAGCCACTGGGTTGGAGAAGATGCTTTGTTTTGGTTGAAGGGTTGCGAACGAACCTGATGCTTGATCAGGGAGTCGCGGGAAATGTTAATAATGCCTCGTAACTATTAATTTATGTTTGATACAACTCGAGCGGTAAAGCTGTATCAGTGGGTGAGTGCTACTAATATTATAAGGATCGCTGGGTGAAAGATGGGTTTAACGAATCTACTCGATTTATACGTGAACACCATTCATATATTGAATAATCAATTAAGGTACAAATGTAAGTGTCGCGATGAAATAATAAATAAATGTGTGTAGTTACCACTAGTTTGCACGGTGTTGACGCACTGGCGATGCGGGGACGTACGAGTGGCTATTTCAAAGTGCCAAATAGAATATAAACCGAACTCGCGGATCCTATGAGGTTAACTTTGATTCTGAGGGAGACTTTAGCTCGATCTTAACCAACTCTGTACGAGCGTGACACGACGTGACTCTACGCGTGACTCTATAGCTTTTAACCAACGAGGGTAGAAACCAAAGGGTTTATATAGTCCCAAAAATGAGTGGGGATCCATTAGGAGTTTCCATATAAGGAAATTCTTCGGGGTCGTCGTCGTGTCATTCCCGTTCCCATGGTCGTGATCCAGATGGTCGAGATCATGACCCCCCTTAGTGGTGTATGATAAGCAAAAGGATTTTAGGGCGTTTTCCCTTCTCAGAAGCGAGCTCGAATGTGGTTGAGAGTGGTGTATGGGAAGATTCCACATACGTAACAAGGCACTCGAACCCCTTCGCGGGTGGAAAGCCATAAAATTCGGTCAGGCACTGCGAGGGGTTGTCCTCGCCACGGGGTACCAGGCCGCCGCATCTCCTTGACGGGCGCTGCTCCTTAATTACCCTGTATCTGGTTAGGAAATAAAATAATTCTTTATTCTTTATCGTGTGGATATGGAAGTGTCGCGGATGGATTCCTTGGGGATTTCCGATGAAAATCATGCCAAATGTCGTGTAAATCGGACAACTTTTACATAGGGAATACAAATAGCTTGTGTCAAAGTAGTCCCATTTGCATGACATTTGGTATGATTTTCATCAGAAAAACATAAGGAATCCATTGGCACCACTTCCCTTTCGATACGACGAAGAAAAGAATTTCTTAATACGCTCAAATGGATATTTCACCCTCGACTGCGGGGGCTCGACCTCAATTCGCTACGTCCGGCCCAGGATTCGTACCTTTTTCCGAAAAAGGCCATACAATGCTATGGGCACTGCGGGGTGTTGTCCTCGCGACGGGGTGACGGGCGCAGCACCAGAATCAGCCTGTACCTACCATTTTAAGAAATAAAACAATTCGTTATTCCCTATCGTATGGATACGGAAGTGTCGCCGATAGACTCCTTGGGGTTTTCCCATGAAAATCATTACAAATGTCGTGTAAATCGGACAACTCTTACATAAGGAATATAAATTGCTTGTGTCAAAGTAGTCCGATTTGCATGACATTTGGTATGATTTTGGTCAGAAAAACATAAAGAATCCATTGGCACCACTTCCCTTTCGATACGATGAAGAAAAGGGTTTCATAATACGCTGTAATGGATAATTCACCCTCGACTGCGGAGGGTCGACTTCAATTCGCTACGTTCGGCCCAGGATTCGTACCTTTTTCCGGAAAAAAAACCATAAAAATCGGGTGAGGCAATGCGAAGGTCTGTCCTCGCCACGGGGTACCAGCGCATCTCCTTGACGGGCGTTGCTCCAGAATTACCCTGTATCATTTGGGCAGTGTGTGACCCGACTACCCTCCGTGTAATTGGTCTGCGCGAAGTGGGGCGCAAGTTCGATCATTATCAGTACTCCTGCCCGAGAGGAATACGATTTACTTTAATTATAGTACATGTGTGTTTTGTAATAAAATGTTTCTATCGTCTCCTGAATTCAATAACTGGCATCCAGATATCTACGCTCCTACAATCCACCGTCAACACGGCTCGTGGAGAGACACAGGAAGAAAAGGAGTAGCCCGCTGTCGACGCGTGGTCCTCTCGAGTATAAACACGAGCTTCAATATCAGAACAAAAGCAAGCGTTAACGTATTCCGTGCGAGAGAAGGTGGGCATTGCTGTGAAGAGGGCCTCTTCAAGAGAGCAGCCGTTTGTGAGGAATGCAAATCCGAATGGTTCTGATACAATCTGCTCCCTATGATTGAAATTTAGTCTAGCAACTTTCACTCCTCCTAACCTAACCAATCGAACTTGCATCCCTCCCAAAAGAACCGGCCATCCGAGCGTAGAAGCAAGTGCGAAATAAATGTAACGGTGCGCTTCTCGACACCGCAGATGTACCTACCTAAGTAGCATTTCTGACGGAAAAAAATTGTCCAGCCTTTGGGCCTGGCGTAGACCTTTGGCAGGTAGGTATCTATTTCAAAAGGCAGTGCCACAAGTGGAGCCCGTAAAACCGTCCCCGGTCCGTGCTATACCAGACAGTTTTCTTCCAGTGAAAATCAGTAAATTTGCAAGCGCAATATCTTAAAAACCAGTGAAAATAAAGTGTATACATTAAAGCTTATTGAATTTGTCTTGGAACGCACTATTAACTCAGGTGTTCAAGAAAAATAGTTCCATTTGAAAAACCGAACTTGACCATCGTATCTTTTAACATAATAATCGATAAAAAAATTCGTTCGCGCTAATTAATTGGCCCCCTCGAACCATGCAATTCCCTATTTTTGTTATATTTTTATCTCCAATAGTTTAGGAGAAAACCGGCTGTCCACTCTTAGGTGGGACACCCTGTATATATGTGTGGTGTGTTGCCACAGAGTCGGCGATGTTTCCCATTCGGAACGGGAAACAGAATACAGGCACTAGACACTCGGGCGATGTTGCTCACCGACCACTTGAATACAGTTTTTCGGGAACATGTGGCCAACAGTCATTTCTAGAAGGCCGTTTGAGGCAAGGGTCGAGTTGCTGTATCCCACAGAGATTGTTGCAAGTCGCCGGCGACTTTTATCCGGCGACTGCGCCAGGTCTATTCGTATCTCTTAAGGTGGCCGTTCCAATGAGCGGCTACAGCCGCCAGCGACCGCGGCTGGCGGCTACAGCCGCAAGCGACTGCGACTGGCGTCGTCGGAAATGGTATTTCCTATACCTAAGCGTCAACGCCATGGCCCCACCAGTGCAACGACGCGCCGCACAGGACCTTTTCGAGCACTTGAAAAAAGGGTCTATTGTCGTATGAGGTCTCGAGGACCATCGAAGACAGTGAAAGACTAGCCTTTTTTTTATATGTACGTCGTGCTCTGTTTTTCTGCCAGATTGAAGAAGTCAATGACGTTTGGGTGTTTCTTTTCAGATATCGGAATGAAATTTGTGGCAAAAAATAGGATAAACCTATTCCTTTCTAGTGATGTATAATTTAATATTTTTTACATCTATTAATTTGTGTTTTCTATTTTTTAACTTAATCGTGATAAAAAATTGAAAACCGTTTTTTTGGTACTTTATTAGTGTTTTAAGTCGCACGTTGGGGAAACATTCGGTTTTCAAGTTATAAGGAAAAGTCGAATAGTAAGGGAAGTAGCCGAATATCGTTTTGTTTAAATTAATGATCAGTTATTTGCGATAAAAATCATCTTTTATTAGTAATTCATTAGCGAGGACAAGCCTCCCCAGTGCCTCACCAAATTTTAAGGATTTCGACCCTCGAAAGGGTTGAATACCATCAAAAAGTTAGAAATGTCCAAGATTTCCCAATTTCGCATCAAATCTTTGCGAAAACGACGCCAATCGATTCCTTATGTTTCGCCGATGAAACTAACACCAAGAACGATGCAATTCAAACCATAAAGAAGGAGATTCCATGACAAATCGAATTATATATCATTTGAAGCTGACTTGGTTAAAAGTAGTTCGATTTACATGAAATTTGGTATGATTCTCTTCGGAAAAACATGAGGAATATATTGGCGTTATTTCCCTCTCGATACGATGAAGAAAATCACTTCTTAAGGGGGTAGACACGGGTAATGCAGCGCGCTGTAATACCCACATAATGTGCCCGAAACATGGGTTTGGGGGGATACGTTTTTCGTCCTTATATGAGCAGATTTTGGGCTGGGTGAGGTCTCAATCGAAAGAGGAAGGTTCGATGCAGCCCGCTCTGGTCATGGTTCGACAAGATTGTGTTGATATCTAATAATATGAGTGTTCAAAGTAGAGCAAAAGTCGACAAAATACACCCGCAGGAATCCAAGTATTTTTAGGTCACTAAAAGAGTTTTGTGGCTCAAACGATGACCAGAGCGGGCTGTCTCGAACCTTCCTCTTGCGAATGAGACCTCACCCAGCCTAAAATCTGTTCATATAAGGACGAAAAACGTATCCCCGTGATTGCATTCCCAAATACGAGTTCCGCCATATTGGCGATAATACAGAGCAAGTCACGTGACAAATTTAGTTGAGCTAGTGGACACGAGATGGCGCCTACTCTGGAGGACTGCCAACGTGGAATCATAGCAAAACTGAAGCGTTAGCTGGATACACAAGCCACAGTAAAAGCGTGATGCAGTCAATGCATGCATTTTCGAACGACTTTAGGTTAGGTTATATGCATTTTAGGTATACATTGACTAGGAACTGCTAGGAATTGTCTACATTTACTAAATTCACGCTTTTACTGTAACACATACATCACCGCTGCCGAATATATGTTATAATTATATGGCCACATTATTTCAAATAAAAAAAGGGATTGGAATTTTTTAATAACACTGGAAGTAGTGATTTACTGATATCATATTTTCAGAAAATATAATTATTGCATTTATTATTATTCTTCCGACTATTGTATATAACATATAACAAGGAAAAGTCTCCAAACCGGTCAACAGTTGACTCCTTGATTTTTTTCGTAATTCTTTACGCTCCTATGCAGAGATGGGCATTATTTAATTAAAAGAATATACTTCCGAATGGTCCCAGTGGTCAATCGACACGAGGTTTGGGGGAGGGTGTGTGTACCCTAAATCTAAAATTCTATTTAGCTTCGGGTATTTATTAGTTTCCTTTGTTTATTCGAAGGCCTTTCATCTTTGGCTTCGAATAATTTTTCATCTTTCATTATATCTTTATCCTAAGGTCGTATTCAAATATATTGGCCGGTCGATTCGTTTTCGCGAACAGCGATCGAGGAGAAATCAGCTATCACCATCTGACGATCGTGGATTTGTCAGTTGGAGTTCCCTAGCCACCGAAGGGTATGGTGGGGTAACGGGAATGCTGCTCGGCCCCGTCTGAACGTAGACGTGTGGCTGTTATTTATTCTTATTGTCAGCGTAGTACATATGTAGTTGTGTGCGTCACGAAGTAATGCGTAGACCAATACGAGATGAAGCTATCGAAAAAGAATCAATGTTCTGACCAATAAAGCTCCTGAATTTTTTCAGAGCTAAGGCCTAAGGCACACCTATTCTGATGCGTGTATTTCTACGCTTCAGCTCGGTTTGGCCTATACATGACAGAAGCTTGGCGCTATCCCCACCACTTCTGGCTCACTCGTGTTCTGCGATGACGAGAGAATACGCGTTACGAATAGGAGTGTGCGGATCGTCCCGCGGCTCGGATTCTCGGCCCTCGGGACGGGTCGGAAAATTTCGGGCGGGATCGGGCGGGGTCCCGATACTTTCGTATTGCTCGAGATCCCGACGGTTTCGGGATCCCGAGACTCGATTCGGGCTACAAGCATGACCGCCATGAGCGGGCAATTTGATTTCAGGTCGGTTTGGGAAAACTCGGACACGATCGGCTCGAAAGCCAGCTATTACGAGCGGACCGAGACGGAAAGAATTATGTATATCATTTATATCGATTCCAGAGTGATAAGTTTTTACCTTTCTGTCTCCTGTTGAATCATAATTTGTATCTTATTATTTATTTACATATATATGTATATTCATTGCTACCAAATAGTCTGTGAATACTGAATACGTCCATATACGTACTTAAATAAATACCATGTTCAGAACTTGGGAAGAAGACTATTTTTATATCGACAATATTTTAAAATCTGAATAAAATATACTTCATACTTAGTACTTTATGTAAAGGGAATATATAGGGTATTATCTTTTTCCGGATAGGTTCAGATTTAAAATAGAAAGCGTACGAAGTATAAGCATACAAAAAGGAATATTTCCTGGATGTTTCATAATAACAACAATATACAGGAGGCGAATATTTTATTATTTCAAATTAACGTGTAAGAAACATAATTTTTCTATGTTCTCAGGTAATAATTTTAATCTATTACTGGTAACGATATCGTCCGATCGGGTCCGAGTTTTGCCGAGCCGACCTGAAATCAAATTGTCCGCTCATGGCGGCTATGCTTGTAGCCCGAATCGAGTCTCGGGGTCCCGAAACTGTCGGGATCTCGAGCAATACGAAAGTATCGGGACCCCGCCCGATCCCGCCCGAAAGTTGCCGGCCCGTCCCGAGCCCGAAAAATCGGGTAACCGCACACCCCTAGTTACGAAACTCACCGGCCAATAAATCTGAATACGATCTTAGAAGTTCGAATAACCGACGAGAACCTTTGTGTCCCGAGCCGCGCGAGATCGTCGTGCTCGGCGATGTGTCATCGATTATAAAGAAACAGAATTTGTTTATTTTTCATCGTATCAATATGAAAGTGACATCATTGGATTCTTGGCATTCTCCCGGTTATATTGGCAGAAAATAATTTAAATCGGACTATTTTTAACAAAACGGGCTTTCACTTCTACAAACAAATTTTTCACGTAATTTCCTTAATTTTGGTCCGAATTATATTATTTTTGGGGCCAATTTGATCGAGAAAACATGAGGAATCGACTGACGTCACTTTCGCAAAGATCTGATTAGAAATGCAGAACTGCAGATTTGTCACTGCTTAGCGCGCAACATTGTATGGCCCCGCTGGTTTCGAGCGCCGAAGCCCACGAAACTCAGCAAGTCGCATGATTGCCAGCGAGAAGGCCAAGAGGGGACTTTCCATGGCGAAGGAAAATCAGCCTTCTACAGAACTCAAATCGAGAAAGACTTTGCTAACAAACTTTATATTCACGTCAAATAAATACTTGTAAAATTTAGACGACGAACTATTGTTGAATATCGCCAGTTCTTACATATGCCCCACTGGGTTCGGAATTCCTGATCCCAGAGTTTCATGCATTTACCTATTGAAATGTTGCTTCAAGTCATCGGGCAATTGCATTGTTTCTTCTCGTACATATGTATATCTGTTCGCGAGTAGGTGTCATGAATGACGCGACTTTTATTTCCCAAATAAATTCACCCCTATCAGGGCCCTCGCTCGAACCGCTTGACAAGGAGACCGCACGATGTGAACCGAGTGCGAGTGAAATAGCGCACCAGCGGTACACCCTCGGTCGACGGCGACTTGAGTCATCCAGTACTGAATACGAAATGTTGAAAATTTCTCATTACACCTTGATGAGAGTGTTACCATTCATGGATTGTTGGTGAGTCAAGACACGAAGTAATTCAGTCTATTTTTTCTTATGAATACATGATTAGAACACACTCTACGTTGAATAAAAATTGATCGAATTGCTCCATGTTTGATATAATTTTCATCGGGAAATCCTAAAAAATTCATCGGTAATACTTTCATCAATACTTATCAAAAACACGAACATTTTATTTTTCTGTACTGGGTATTTTATCTAGCTCGTCGGTTTTATTGTTCTCGGCTGTCAACGGGCGGTCTACTAGGACCCGAAGGTCCACGCTCGCAACGAGAAAGCAAAACAGTGGGGTGGGTAGGTCTTTCCCGATAAACTGAGCCCAAAGGCTTCTCAACAATTGAAACATTGGAAGACTGTACATATTCTTTCTGATGCTTTCGGCGATATGCGCAACCATTTGTATGCCCGGTTTCATGTCTAACAAGTCAGGCGATTTTGTTTGTGAGAGCCATATATAAAGACAGTCCTGTAACGTTCACTACATCTTCAATTATAAAACTGCAAATGTGTCTCGCTGAGTTTCGTCGGCTTCGACGCTTGTAACCAGCGGGGCCATACAATGTTGCGCACTAAGCACTGATGAATCTGAAGTTTTCCAATTTCTAGTCAGATCTTTGCGATCGTGGCGTCAATCGATTCCTTATACTTTCTCAATCAAATTGGCCCCAAAAATGGTACAACTCAAACCATAATTAAGGAAATTACGTGAAAAATTTGTTTGCAGAATTGAAAGCCCGTTTCGTTAAAAATAGTCCGATTTAAATAATTTTTCATAAAAAAAATGCGTAGGATGGATGCGCGTGATTATTACATGGCCCCCTCCATAGACATATATAGACGGATCAGAAGATGGGACTATCGGCGTGGGGAAGGAAGGCTTGGAGGGGTAAAGGCATAGGTTCAGATACAGGCGCGTCGGTTAGCTTCGGATGCATTCGGCATGCATAACCACAGCGTTATCCGATTTACTCGTATCGCTCCCCTTACCGCGAACCTTGCCACCCCCCTCAGCTTACGCTCCACCGTCTATATATGTCTATGGTCCCCTCCTCGAAGTGACAGAAAATATAACCTATGTATACGCTATATGACAATAAATGTTGAGCGGCTATTTCGTTCTTTTGCGCTACATTTGTGAACATTTTATCATCCTTCCGAAACATTATTATTACGTCGCAACAGTATCTTTAGGAAATCGGGTCTAGCATATAGGATATATTTTCTGTCACTTCGAGGACAGAAAATCCGGTCCTCCAAGTGACAGAGAATATAACCTATATGCTATACCCGATTTCCTAAAGATACTGTTGCGGCGTAATAATAATGTTTCGGAAGGATGATGAAAAGTTCACAAATGTAGCATAATACAACGAAATAGCCGCTAAATATTTATTGTGTTATAGCATATACATAGGTTATATTTTCTGTCACTTCGAGGAGGGACCACATAATAATCACGCGTTGGATTCAACATCAAACACAATTTTATATATGTTTGTTCATAAATGCTTTCTGCACTGTGTTTTGCTAATTAAAAAATGTCTATCCTAACAAACTTCATTTTCTGGGGACATGCCCTCATCTATTTTTCCTTTTCACTTATAATTCCTTACTGCCAACGTAGAATATTGTAGCATAAGCACATTTCAAGTAATTAAAATGTACAATGAATTTTCTACGTTTGCAGTACCAGCCGACTTTCCGTTTAAATTTTTATAAGTACAACGCAACAGCTGAGAATTTATTTCCTTATTCAGAATAGAATACGGAAATAGCAAACAGCTCCCTCTCGCGTTTACCGGGCAATCGTCGATCTATCGGTATTACCATTTCTGTGCAGAAAAAACCTGCTGTAATACCGACCTGCCGAATCGGCCAGACCACGTGACGTGTCTACCCCCTTAATACGTTGTAATGGATATTTCACCCTCGACTGTGGGGGATCGACCCCGATTGTCCGAGGTCGGCCGAGGATTCATACGTGTTTCAGAAATAAAATAACTCTTTATTCTTTATCGTATCCATATGGAAGTGACACCGATGGATTCCTTATGTTTTTCCGAAGAGAATCATACCAAATTTCATGTAAATCTAACTATTTTTAACCAAGTCAGCTTCAAATGATATAATTCGATTTGTCATGGAATCTCCTTCATTATGGTTTGAATTATGTCGTTCTTGGTGTTAGTTTCATCGGCGAAACATAAGGAATCGATTGGTGTCGTTTTCGCAAAGATCTGATGAGAAATTCGGAAATCCTGGGCATTTCTGTCTTTTTAATGGTATTCCAACCCTTTCGATGGTCGAGAGCCATCAAATTCGGTGAGGCACTGGAGGGTCCAGTCCTCACGTGCCTTGCGTGCGAGGCGACTGTCGGGTTTTTAACATAATCAAAGGTGCCTCGCGGCCGCAAGAGCAAAAATCGCATGTTGGGGAAATATATCTTAAAATAATAATCGAAAAAAAAAATTCATCTGCGCTAGTAAATTTGCCCCCACGAACTATGCAATTGCATATAAATAATTTTTTTATCTCCAATACGTTAGGAAATATTCAGCTGTTTACTGTTCCTGCGGACACCCGCGGATTAATAAAAAGTCACGCTTTTGTTCACAGCGAATAATATGTGAATTCTTAAAGACGGCAAAGTTACGTTTTTGATTATCCTTTGAATATCTGGCAACCAGATGTTGTCGAAGCCGTCTTTGAAAATACCAAATTGCCGACCATAAACGATAAATGAATTTTCTCTTCGCTCACAACTGTTACCTCCCAGAGGCTGCTTCGTTTGGGATAATTAAGGACACATCATAAAGGTAAAATACAGAACACAATATAAAGGTCCAAAATATAATAAAATTTGAAAATATAATAAAAAGCGGCCTTTTCGTTAATCCGTATAGTTATTGCTCTGTCAGCGGATTGCAGGTACAGGTAAATGGTGACTTCCCACCCGTAAGCACTGTTGTCCGTCGTCGAAGTGCGGGACAATACGATCATAAACCGCGACTCTAATGAGACGCTTTGGCCGATTAACCTGGCTAGTTCTTTGGAAACATCTGGTTCCATTAGACCCGAAATATACTCAAATTTTACACCTGAGGTTCCCTACGCGTAGCGAGTTCAATATAGTGTATTTAGTTTTTACTAAACAGTCGAAATTGAATAATCCTACGTATCCGTATTTCACAGTTTGGTCTTTAGTTTATGTTGACAAAACGCCAAAACGAACCAACAATTTATAAGAAGAAGGAGTAAAAAATGAGAAATTTTTAATATATAACATTTGATATATTACGAATCTGATTGCGTGACTGGATTCGTTATAAAAAAGTACATCAGTTTCGCCTAACAGATAATTCTATATGGTGCATATTTTCCGAGATATTGCGGCAAACGTGTTTTTCACCTCCAGATATGGATGATTGCCGATAAAAGAAAATACGTGTCATATATTTAATGTTTCAATAATTTGTGGAATTGCCTTTTGATTTGATAATAGTTAGACCCTTCTTGGTATGAAATTTACTTAGTTGTATATTATAGCAGGTTGTATTTTGCTCTACTATATATACTATAGATACGATGAAAAATAAAGAAACTCCGTTTCTGTATAAATAAAATGAGATTATATTGCAATGAGAATATTTTGAGCTCACAATCTTTTCTATATTTATTAAAATCTTTATTTCTGGCTTCTTGGGTCGCTTCACCCAATTAGCCGATTGGAAGGTTGCCCAAATATTGTATAATTTCGTAAGAATGTATTAACACTTTGTGAACAGTACCTATCTATTACATTGGTACCAGAATAACATGGATACAGGTTTGCAGATATTTCTGCACTTTCCATAGTATGTATATTTATCAAATTTTTTTAGTTTTATTGAAATTGTTGACGTTATTTTTTTAAATAACGGCAAACTTTGTTATGAGTTGTATATTAACACTTTTTTTATGAACTTGCTCAATAATATTCAGCATTTTCAACGCGCAAAATGGAATGTTGCATTTTTCCCTTATTTCTTGGGATTCAGGCCCACTGTACGATATAGAATACAGGTGATTACTCCATTATTGGAAAATATTGTCAAATCTTGTTTTCGCAGTTGCAAGGACAAATATATGTTGATTACACAAGTTCGCGGAAGGTAACTAAAAAGCCGACAATTACTGATATTTTTTCAATGGGTTTCTTATGGAAAAATTATTGTATATAACGAATTATTTGCTATTACTTTGCAGAATCGATACTAATCATTTCTGACCCCTTTAACTTTACTTTAACAAACTTTAAAAGACACGATTTAAAATTCTGCACAAAACAAAAAATTTGACATGTGTTTACACGCAGATCAGATGTAGCAGTTATGATATTTTTACCTTTTTTTATAAGAGCTCATATTATTAGTTTACAAGCAATATGTATATAAAAAAAACATAATTCCATAAGTTATGAATTCTGACTTCTTTCCTTATTTCTGGACAATCTGTCCGAATGTGACGATGAATCGCAGCAGAGCGGCTAGAATCGCAGAGCGGCTAGAATCGCAGAGCGGCTAGAGTCGCTAGACTGCTTCTGGAGGAGTAGAGCGGCAGCCGCAGTGCGACTAGGAGATTCTGCCGTTATGGCGGAAAACAGACACTCATGGCATTGTGTTGTGTCTCGAGTAGCCTAGGCTGCTCATGAACCAGACGCGCATAGGCTATAGCAATCATGGCGCAGTAGTCGCAGCCGCTCATAGGAGTTGGGATGAATGCTTTTCCATTGTACCAGTGTACGCGGCTACAGCCGCAGTCGCCGGCCGCAGTCGCTAGCGGCTGTAGCCGCCCATTGAAACGGCCACCTTTAACCTGTAAAGGACGAGTCGCCAGACACAAGTTGCCAGACACAAGTCGCCGGATAAAAGTCGACGGCGACAAGTCGCTGGAGACAAGTCGGTTATCCCACCGACTCGCCAGCGACTCCAGCGACAAAGTTGCCGGCGATTATCGCCCAGTCTATACGAGCCTTTAGAGTTCATTATGGATATAAAGAAAGGAGTCTTAAACCCACGACTGATACCACCGGCACAAATCATAACCTACCTCACTTCCGCACTAGCTCATATACCGCAAGGACTAGACTTCCCCATCGGAATAAAGTTAGAAAACACGCACGTCTTGTACGAAATCCTTACAATCTTTGCATTTTCGGATACCAAATCAATTACTGTGATACTAGATATTCCGTTGCTAAACGCGAAAAATTTCAAATTAAGCAAGGTACACCCAGTACCCACAAAGATAAACGAATCGTTCTACGCGGATATAGAACCCCTCGACTCCTACGTGGTACTTGACACCTCGGTGCAAGATTACATACAGTTGAGCAAGCAGGACGTATCGTAATGTAAGACTATAAACGATCTATACCTCTGCACCTCTAACCACCCGATATTCAAAGCGATACCATACGGACCGAGCGAAGTACAGTTGTACACCAAATTAACGAAAAAACCGAACAATTGTAAAATACGAATTATGACACTGAACCACACAATCCTGATAGAATTACAACAACCAGGCGCATGGATTTATATTGCACCGAACCCGATACAATTAGCAGCAACTTGCGACGATAAGGGCACAAACATATATAGTATTAAGGCCTCTGGTATAATAATGATAAGAAATAAATGTACCATCACTACCACCATAACGGTGCATAGATCTGTAAACTTGAAAAATGAAGCCAAAATGATTTAGAATCTGATAAAGTGCACAGACATTTGAATTTGAGAATAAATGCTATAGTTACTTACAACCACGAACGATTCCATGCCACTGAAAACGCGAAAATTGATACCAGAACCAACCATAACCCTATCAAGCATTAAAATCTGTAAACCTGAAAATTGAAGCTAAAATCAATTAGAATGTAATAAAACGCATGAATTTGGTAAACATAATCAAATTAAGCTAAAACTTACTATTTCGATGAAATGTACTCAGAAAATGACGTTATGAATGGAAATTTTGATTTCTTAATCACGAATAATTACACTCCACAACTTCGTAATCCGCTCCCCGAAGTGACAGAAAATATAACCTATATGCTATACCCGATTTCATAAAGATACCGTTGCGGCGTAACAATAATATTTTGGAAGGATGTTAAGTTATAAAAAGTTGACCTACAGTTGAGTGGTTCTACAACTACAGGACACTAGAACGCGGCGGAGTGATAGCTCTTGGGGATAACAAAGAATGCGAAGTTGTCGGCGAAGGAACCATCTTGATCGAACGCTACAGAGAAGGAAAATGGGTCAAAGGATGCATTAAGAACGTACTTCATGTACCGAAAATAAGGGAGAATTTGTTCTCAGTGGGAGTATGTACGTCAAGGGGCCATACTGTAATATTCAAGGATAATCAAGTAAAGGTCATGAGTGAAGACAACTTGCTGGCGTCGGGAGTGAAACAAAGTATCGAAATATATCGAATGCTGGTTCGAGTGGTCTGCAAAGGAAATTCAGACGAAGCGAATGTAGCGGCAGTTAACCTCCAAGTGTGACATGAAAGACTTGGCCACGTGAGTAGCCGCACAGTTCGTGAACTAAGTGAAAAAGGGTTGATCAACGGAGTGAAATTATCTGACAAAATAGACTTTTTTTGTGACGCGTGTCAGATTGGTAAATCACATAGAAAACCGTTTCGAAATTGTCGCGAAAGAGAGGCTACGAAGCCAGGTGAAGTGATACACACAGACCTATGCGGACCGATGTCCGTAGAAACCCCTGGTGGGGCAAGATTTTTCCTAACCTTCAAGGACGACGCGACAAGTTTTCGGTATGTATACTTCTTGCGGCACAAGAGTGATGTGTACGAACAATTCAAAGTGTTTGAAAAACTGATCGCAACCAAGTTTGAAAAAGTAATGAAGGTGCTGCGTTCGGACAACGGCCTAGAATTCAAAAACAAACACATGATCAATTATCTCGAGGCAAGAGGAATACAGAGAGAATATACTGCCCCGTACACACCGGAGCAGAATGGAAGAGCAGAGAGAGAGAGACAATCGTACGATTGTCGAGAGTGCGAGAACAATGTTGGAAGCAAAGGGGCTCCCCACACATCTGTGGGCGGAAGCAGTGAACACAGCGGTGTATCTGATGAACCGAGCAGGAGTATCGAGTATGCGAGGTAAGAAAACGCCTTATGAGTTGTGGATCGGCAGGAAGCCAAATCTACAACACACACGCATTTTCGGGTCTGAAGCTTATGTGCATGTGCCAAAACAGCTGTCGACAAAATTTGATGTTCGAGCTCAACAGATGATCCTTGTCGGGTACGATGGAGACTCATCAAATTATCGACTGTACGATCCTGTGTCGAAAAGGGTCACTGTGTCACGGGACGTAGCATTTAAAGAAGTGGTGGGGAAAACAAACCCACAAAAGGCCATCGAAGAGGATGACGGATTCATCCTGCCAAGAAATGCTGAATCAGAGGACTGCTCATCAGACAGCGAAGAAGGGGACGTTGTCCAAAGCAATGAAGCAGAAGAAGACGAAGATAGCAGTGAAGTATCGCATGAAGAAGGTGCAGTCTACCACAAATGTAAGAGAATTAAGGGACCGCAGGAGGATCCAGCGTCCAAAGCGCTACGAGACGAACGTGGCAGAAATGTAACTGCCACGCTCATATCTGGAAGCGGTAAATAGTGAAGAAGCATCAAAGTGGAAAGAAGCAATCAGTAGTGAGCTCGAATCGCACCGAGAGAACGGGAAGTGGACTCTGGTCCACAGAGAACCACAAATGAAGGTCATAGATTCAAAGTGGGTCTTCAAACTAATGAGAGATACAGAAAATAATGTATATCGTTACAAAGCAAGACTATGCGCACGAGGTTTCAAGCAGGAGCATGGTATCGACTTCATGGAAACGTTCGCCCCTGTCGTTAGGTACGACTCCCTGAGGGTGCTACTAGCCATCGTGGCCGCAGAGGATCTGGAGCTGGCCCAGTTTGACGTACAGACGGCTTTTCTTCACGGAAAACTGGAGGAGGAAATCTTCATTGAAGTGCCAGAGGGACTATCAGTCAAGAGCCCGAAGAAAAGTCAAAGAAACGGTGTCGTGTGTCAGTTAAAAAGGTCGTTGTATGGACTGAAACAAGCACCACGGTGCTGGAATAAGAAATTCAGTGCATTTCTGCGTGCGTTTAAATTTAAGGAGTGTGAAGCCGACAGATGTGTGTTTGTTGGGAAAGTTGAGAACACAATAGTGTATCTTGCTTTGTTTGTGGGTGATGGTCTCATTGCAGCAAAGACAAACACCAGACTTTGGAACGAGTGATTGAATATTTGAGTGGGTCATTCAAAATCTCTGTTGGGGATGAAAGTATGTATGTAGGTGTACAAATTGAAAGGGATAGAGAGAAGCAGTCTATATTTTTGCATCAGAGTGCGTATATAAGACGTGTGTTAGAGAAGTTTGGAATGACAGATGCAAACCCGATAAGTACACCAGCGGATACGCACACAGTATTGTATCCATTAGCTGAAAATGAAAGTAATTGCGATAAAATACCTTATAGAGAGGCCGTCGGCTCGCTTATGTTTGTATCAGTAGTGTCGCGTCCCGACATAGCCTACGCAGTAAGTCTGGTTAGTAGATTTCTAAATAGGTACGGGAATAAGCATTGGCGTGCTGTGAAGAGAATATTTGCATATCTTGTCGGCACGAGTGAATACGGTATCGAGTATTGCAGTGGTGGAAGCAAGCTAGAGTTGATTGGATACTCGGATGCGGATTTTGTGAGCGATGTGGAGACCAGAAGGTCGACCGCCGGGTATGTGTTCGAGTTAGCAAACGGACCAATAACGTGGTCGAGTCAAAGACAGAAACTTGTAACGTTAAGCACAACAGAAGCAGAGTATGTAGCGGCTTCGACCACGGCTAGGGAAGTAGTATGGCTGAGAACATTGCTAAAAGAAGTCGGGCATCTATGTGCGAAGGCAACGGTGATCTTTGTAGACAATCAGAGTGCCATGCGGCTTGTAAGGAACCCAGAATTCCACCGACGCACGAAACACATCGATGTTCGGTATCATCACATTCGGGAAAAACAAATTACTGGTCAGATAAATGTAAAGTATGTGTCAACACAAGAGCAGAAGGCAGACATTTTTACCAAGGCGTTGATAAAAGACCGGTTCACAACGATGCGGGCAAGTATGGGTGTGCGACATGCGCTCATGGGTGGAAGTGTTGTAGTAGTAGCATCACCGCGCGTCGGTAAAGCAGAGGAGAAATTGTCAAGACAGCGCCATGTCGGGCGCACTAGTCGAATAAGAGAGTTAAGCAGTCGCGGTGTAGACAAGAAAGTAGCAAGTCGCAGAGGTAAGTAAGATAGTTCAAATAAAGTGCAATTAGTAAAAATCCTGAGAGTGTACACCAATCCTTTCTAATTCAAACCAAATAAGAAACTCAGTCAACAGATAGCTTGGGCTTGATTTACATCAGAAAAGTGTCTTTGTTTTGGTCCTACGTGCCTTATGAGCTAAGATATTTCAATGCAAAGTTCCAATTTGACGAATTTCACGTTCTTAATAATTAAGCATCGTCAACGTCAAGTGTAGGCAAGAGGGGAACATGAGAGGGAGCGGAAATGTCTCCAATATGCGCGTCGGTCATTGGATGAAGGTTTCGGCACTTTCGGCCAATCGTGTGTCACGTCCCGCGACGTAGAGTCTACTATTATCTAACCTTTAATCAAGTATATTTACTATTTCGTACTTTGGTGTATTATAACCACCTCATATATAACATATTGCCAATAAGGCATTGTAATCCGTAATCTACAATAAGAAGAATCAAGTCAAGATTCGACAAACGGCAACAATGACCAGGAGGACCAGAACGAAGGAGGTAGCCGCACACCAGCTAGCCAACCGCGCGCACACCAAGGGGACCAGTGGACGCCAGCTGATGGGTCAGAGGCCCCTTCCGCCAACGGAGTCAACACCTTCACGAAGCTGCGCTCCTGATCATCGCCAGAAGTTTGCCCTCCCATTATTTCCCGTAAATCGAGCTCCAATACGGAACCGATGTACAGGGTGTCCCACCTAAGACTGGACAGCCGGTTTTCTCCTAAACTATAGGAGATAAAAATATAAAAAAAATAGGGAATTGCATGGTTCGAGGCGGCCAATTAATTAGCGCGAACGAATTTTTTTATCGATTATTATTTTAAAAGATACGATGGTCAAGTTCGGTTTTTCAAATGGAACTATTTTTTTTGAACACCTGAGTTGATAGTGCGTTCCAAGACAAATTCAATAAGCTTTAATGTATACACTTTATTTTCACTGGTTTTTAAGATATTGCGCTTGCAAATTTACTGATTTTCACTGGAAGAAAACTGTCTGGTATAGCACGGACCGGGGACGGTTTTACGGGCTCCACTTGTGGCACTGCCTTTTGAAATAGATACCTACCTGCCAAAGGTCTACGCCAGGCCCAAAGGCTGGACAATTTTTTTCCGTCAGAAATGCTACTTAGGTAGGTACATCTGCGGTATCGAGAAGCGCACCGTTACTTTTATTTCGCACTTGCTTCTACGCTCGGATGGCCGGTTCTTTTGGAAGGGATGCAAGTTCGATTGGTTAGGTTAGGAGGAGTGAAAATTGCTAGACTAAATTTCAATCATAGGGAGCAGATTGTATCAGAACCATTCGGATTTGCATTCCTCACAAACGGCTGCTCTCTTGAAGAGGCCCTCTTCACAGCAATGCCCACCTTCTCTCGCACGGAATACGTTAACGCTTGCTTTTGTTCTGATATTGAAGCTCGTGTTTATACTCGAGAGGACCACGCGTCGACAGCGGGCTACCCCTTTTCTTCCTGTGTCTCTCCACGAGCCGTGTTGACGGTGGATTGTAGGAGCGTAGATATCTGGATGCCAGTTATTGAATTCAGGAGACGGTAGAAATATTTTATTACAAAACACACATGTACTATAATTAAAGTAAATCGTATTCCTCTCGGGCAGGAGTACTGATAATGATCGAACTTGCGCCCCACTTCGCGCAGACCAATTACACGGAGGGTAGTCGGGTCACACACTGCCCAAATGATACAGGATAATTCTGGAACGGTGCGCTTCTCGATACCGCAGATGTACCTACCTAAGTAGCATTTCTGACGGAAAAAAATTGTCCAGCCTTTGGGCCTGGCGTAGACCTTTGGCAGGTAGGTATCTATTTCAAAAGGCAGTGCTACAAGTGGAGCCCGTAAAACCGTCCCCGGTCGGTGCTATACCAGACAGTTTTCTTCCAGTGAAAATCAGTAAATTTGCAAGCGCAATATCTTAAAAACCAGTGAAAATAAAGTGTATACATTAAAGCTTAATGAATTTGTCTTGGAACGCACTATCAACTCAGGTGTTCAGAAAAAATAGCTAAGTAGCATTTCTGACGGAAAAAAATTGTCCAGCCTTTGGGCCTGGCGTAGACCTTTGGCAGGTAGGTATCTATTTCAAAAGGCAGTGCCACCCGTGGAGCCAGTAAGACCGTCCCCGGTCCGTGCTATACCAGACAGTTTTCTTCCAGTGAAAATCAGTAAATTTGCAAGCGCAATATCTTAAAAACCAGTGAAAATAAAGTGTATACATTAAAGCTTATTGAATTTGTCTTGGAACGCACTATCAACTCAGGTGTTCAAAAAAAATAGTTCCATTTGAAAAACCGAACTTGACCATCGTATCTTTTAAAATAATAATCGATACAAAAATTCGTTCGCGCTAATTAATTGGCCCCCTCGAACCATGCAATTCCCTATTTTTTTTATATTCTTATCTCCTATAGTTTAGGAGAAAACCGGCTGTCCAGTCTTAGGTGGGACACCCTGTATATTAACTTCAATCCCTAGTATGTGGGCTGTACGAAACCAATCGTACAGAGCACATCGAAAACCCAATAGCGTAAACATCTTAAAAATGAATTAAAATAAGAATTAAACTATCGACGCTGCTGAGAGTTTCGTGTAACGGCAGAAATCCGTCTTAAGTCACGCAGAAGACACCGAAATAGGTGCGCAATAGCTCAAATTCTGCAGTAAATAAAACTTTCGGATAGCCCGATGGAATGAATTCTTCAGGTGGATCCCACGGCAGACGATTGGAGGATTTCATCTCCCACCGTCCTAATTGTCATGTGACAAACCTGGAGAAGTAGTGATCGACAGCCCTATAAAAAGGGACCGACCACCCGCGGAGCGCATTATTAATGCATTAATTAATTATTATTAATCATTATAACAGTATTAATATCAACGAGTAAAAAGACTTATAAAGTGTAAAAAACATCATCGAAATGAAATAAAGGTGATTGTTTTACTTTTATATCAGTGAGTGAAGTGTTTCCTACCCCTTACCTCATCCTATAAATTGAGCATTGGTCTTAAGGAAAGTGAATTAAATTACGAAAATGTACATTGACAGTTCGCGGGTTGCGCTGATTAATGGTATCGCCTATGAGCAGAACGTTGCCCGCGGTCTTACCAAAGATCAAGCGTAGCGCGTGAACGACGGGATAGATTTAAACGAATCTGGAAAAATCACGTTTGTCTCCGCCAATGGTGCCCCAGAACAGAACGTTGCCCATGGTAGTGCCTGGTGCGGAAGGCAGAGAGTGATTTATCGACCTATCAATAATTATTATTAAAATTTCCAAAAGACTAATGCCACGGAACCATCGTGCGGGACGGCGAGCCCAACTCCGGAAATTAAAATGGCAGTTTAGTAACACCCCTGCAACCGGTGTTGAGATCTTGGGGGTCCCCAAGACTCCGACTGTCAGGGAGACCCAAAAGACACCAACATTCGGGCATACAGTAGTACCTGGAGAGTGGGTGGCCCCAAGGCTTAAGGCTGCCGTCTCAAGTTTGTTTTGGTCCGAATCGATCGAAGCGTCCCTTGTAAACAGACGGACCCTAATGAAACTACTGCGGTCGATAAAAAGAAGTTGTACAGAGGTGACATCTCCAGGTACTCTATGTAGACGAATTTTTTACGCATAGTTGCCATTTTCTGTTCTCTCTGTCTCTGCCGCGCTGTTGCCACAGCTCCATCTATTGAGAAGGCTTGGAGGAATACGGCACGAGAGCTGCGGTGCGTCAGTCACGCACACATAACCACCGTTCCTGTAGGTGTCCCTCCTGCATCAACGCTAGCTGGAGCCCGCCGATTCCTGATTGTATGTGTAACGAAGCTATGCGTAGGCCAATACGAAATGAAGCTATCGAGAATAACCTGTTCTAACTAATAAAGCTCCTGATTTCTTTTGGAGCGAACGCACACCTACTTTGATGTGTGTATTTCTACGTCAGCCAGAGTTGGGCATTATTCGACTAAATTTTCATTCGAATACGTATTCGTATAAATCCCCAAGATTTATTCGCGAATAACGAATAACGATTTTATTCAACGGAAAATTATTCGTTATTCACGAATAAATCTGTACCGTTATTCGAGCCAGATTTATTTTTTATTTGCTCTATCTCTTCAAACTCGATCCACGTGCGCGAATATATACAATGTATTAGTGAAGAGGTAGAGCGTACCAGAGTTGGGCATTATCTAGATAAAGAATTATTTAAATAACTATCTCTTCGAAGCCTTCGAATATAGCCACGAATAACTTTCGTCAACGTCGAAACTTGGTGAGTCACCAAGACCGCAAGTCGCCGCCGCCTGTCCTTTGTGATCGGCGCTCGCCACTCGGACGGGCTCGACCCTCGGTCAAGCGGATCACTTGGAACACAATGTCTGAGATTTTGTTCAAATTGAAACACGTTATACAGGGTGTCCGCGGGAAGACTGGACAGCCGTTTTTCTCCTAAACTATTGGAGATAAAAATATAAAAAAAATAGGGAATTGCATGGTTCGAGGGGGCCAATTAATTAGCGCGAACGAATTTTTTTATCGGTTCTTATTTTAAAAGATACGATGGTCAAGTTCGGTTTTTCAAATGGAATTATTTTTTTTGAACACCTGAGTTGATAGTGCGTTCCAAGACAAATTCAATAAGCTTTAATGTATGCACTTTATTTTCACTGGTTTTTAAGATATTGCGCTTGCAAATTTACTGATTTTCACTGGAAGAAAACTGTCTGGTATAGCACGGACCGGGGACGGTCTTACTAGATCCACGGGTGGCACTGCCTTTTGAAATAGATACCTACCTGCCAAAGGTCTACGCCAGGCCCAAAGGCTGGACAATTTTTTTTACCTTTTTTTTACCTTTTTCCGGAAAAAAACCATAAAAATCGGGTGAGGCAATGCGAAGGTCTGTCCTCGCCACGGGGTACCAGCGCATCTCCTTGACGGGCGTTGCTCCAGAATTACCCTGTATCATTTGGGCAGTGCGTGACCCGACTACCCTCCGTGTAATTGGTCTGCGGGAAGTGGGGCGCAAGTTCGAGCATTATCAGTACTCCTGCCCGAGAGGAATACGATTTACTTTAATTATAGTACATGTGTGTTTTGTAATAAAATGTTTCTATCGTCTCCTGAATTCAATAACTGGCATCCAGATATCTACGCTCCTACAATCCACCGTCAACACGGCTCGTGGAGAGACACAGGAAGAAAAGGGGTAGCCCGCTGTCCACGCGTGGTCCTCTCGAGTATAAACACGAGCTTCAATATCAGAACAAAAGCAAGCGTTAACGTATTCCGTGCGAGAGAAGGTGGGCATTGCTGTGAAGAGGGCCTCTTCAAGAGAGCAGCCGTTTGTGAGGAATGCAAATCCGAATGGTTCTGATACAATCTGCTCCCTATGATTGAAATTTAGTCTAGCAACTTTCACTCCTCTTAACCTAACCAATCGAACTTGCATCCCTCCCAAAAGAACCGGCCATCCGAGCGTAGAAGCAAGTGCGAAATAAAAGTAACGGTGCGCTTCTCGATACCGCAGATGTACCTATCTAAGTAGCATTTCTGACGGAAAAAAATTGTCCAGCCTTTGGGCCTGGCGTAGACCTGTGGCAGGTAGGTATCTATTTCACAAGGCAGTGCCACCCGTGGATCCAGTAAGACCGTCCCCGGTCCGTGCTATACCAGACAGTTTTCTTCCAGTGAAAATCAGTCAATTTGCAAGCGCAATATCTTAAAAACCAGTGAAAATAAAGTGTATACATTAAAGCTTATTGAATTTGTCTTGGAACGCACTATCAACTCAGGTGTTCAAAAAAAATAGTTCCATTTGAAAAACCGAACTTGACCATCGTATCTTTTAAAATAATAATCGATAAAAAAATTCGTTCGCGCTAATTAATTGGCCCCCTCGAACCATGCAATTCCCTATTTTTTTTATATTTTTATCTCCAATAGTTTAGGAGAAAACCGGCTGTCCAGTCTTACCGCGGACACCCTGTATATGAAAACTCAAATTTAAACCAATTCCTCCAATCCATTTGTCTTGAAGCTTTGCAGGCGTGCGTAGTTTGGATGACAATACAATATATTTAAAAAAAAAAATAACTCGTAAAGTGTGATAAAATTATCCAGTCATCAATAAACACTAAAAAATGTTTGAAATCCCATCAAAATGACCTTTTTTTAAAAAAAAAGTACAAAAAGTGCGCCAATTATATAATCCCGTAAAAAAGAATCCCTCTTAAAAACATTGTCATAAATTAATATATCCTATTGAAAGGAATCCCATTTAAAAACATTGTCGTAAATTAATAGCTTCCCAAAACTAATGATATACAAAATTTGCGCCAATTACAACAATGGCTATATATACAAAGACAAAAATGTATTTAATAATATTAAGCAGATATGTTTTCATAGAAATAAATATTTTAATACGAATAAAATTTTTAATTATTTTACGAAAAAAAGTTAATTAATTGTCTTGGTTAATAAATAAAACAAGACAAGACATCATTGAGACAAGAAAGATGTATATAATAATATTAAGCAGATATATTTTCATAGAAAAAGTGTTAACTAATTGTCTTGGTTAATAAATGAAACAATATATAAAACAAGCCAGGACACCATTGAGACAAGAAAGAAAGAAAAAAGATTTTAATGCAATTTATACATATTTATTCAGTTTAGCAACACCAATTCGGTTTCGCAGCGCCAAGTATTTTGAAAATAAATTTTGTATTCTTATTAAATATATCTGCTTAATATTATTATATACATCTTTCTTGTCTCAATGGTGTCTTGTCTTGTTTTATTTATTAACCAAGACAATTAATTAACATTTTTTCGTATAATAATTAAAAATTTTATTCATATTAAAATATTTATTTTTATGAAAATATATCTGCTTAATATTATTAAATACATTTTTATCTTTGTATAAATAGCCATTGTTGTAATTGGCGCAAATTTTGTATATCATTAGTTTTGTGAAGCTATTAATTTACGACAATGTTTTTAAATGGGATTCTTGTTAATAGGATATATTAATTTATGACTATGTTTTTAAGTGGGATTCTTTTTGATAGGATATTAATTTACGACAATGTTTTTAAGTGGGATTCTTTTTGATAGGATATTAATTTACGACAATGTTTTTAAGTGGCATTCTTTTTGGTAGGATATTAACTTACGACAATGTTTTTAAGTGGGATTCTTTTTGACGGTCGTCACTCATCTTAAAATTCGGAACGCATATACTTCCAAATTTTCTGCACGTTTTCCAGCGCGCACATACAACCGTGTCCGTCGTTGCGGAAAGCGCATCGTACGGTGTTCGTTGCAGGTATTGCTTTCAGGTTAGGAACGACTGTGTCAGGCAAAATTCCACAATAATCGTCGTCAACGTCGGAGCCATCGGTGTCATCCTCGTTGTCGGAATCGGCGTCGTCGTTGGTCTTCTTCTTTTTCTCGTATATCTCAACGATATCTACGATGGTTGGGTCTGTTCATAGGAGCAGTTGCGATAACCAGGCCTTTTTCTCCAGTCCCTTCACGAACACCACGTCGACGGTTGCGAGCTCGCGGGCGAGCATTTCTGGAAGCCTGTGGTATGGCACCCAGCCGTCGGACCAGCGAAGCCCGTGATAATGCGGTGTGAGCCAGGTCGCTTGACGCTTCTCGAACGGTGACAGGCGTGCTTAGGAGTAAGGCGGTTCGAAAATCCAATTACAGATAGTCGTTTCCGTGTCGCGATTGTTTGCGAGAATCCCAATTTCCTTAGCGACGAACGTGTTGCGTTCGGTGTTAAAGCCTTGTAGGTCGACCACGACAGATAACATTCTGCGGCAGTAGTATGTAGTACAACAACAACAACAACTGTCACCGGCGGCTGCAGATGAGCGACTGACGTTTTTTTGCGATCATCTTCACCGGTAGAGTAGTCATAGTCGTAGTCGTAGGAATCTCGTGATTTTTCGCACCACGTTCGTCAAAGGACTGTATTGGACTATATGATCGTGTATGAGTACACAATATGCGGTGGTGTTAGCAGGAATGTTATCTCTACACTCGAAGTCGATTCGCACGTCCACCGTTGCACTCTTCACCGACTCGTTTTGTCGAGAACAATCTATGATCGCGATAGGGGCGTATCGCAAGAATTCGACCGTGTTCAGCAACAGTTCACCGTGACCGTAGTACAATCGGGTAAATTTCGCGTACATATCGTTCAGGAGCGCGTATTTATCGAAATCCAGGTTCAGGTCGTCGTACGGATACGTTTCGGAATTCAGAAAGCATCGTACGTTCGGGAGTTTGCATGGATCGAATCTGCTTGTGCTTTTTTGGAGATTATTCTTTCGATCGGTTTGCATAGCGAATAGCACGTATCGCGGTTTCTCGATCTGTGACGACGCTTTGCAGCGTTTTGTAGTCGTTTGCAGCAACGCATACTCGTACAGGTCCCACGATCGGAAACTCATCGCGATCGGTCAATCGCTTTGCAGGAGACGTAGCATCGATAGTTTGTCAGTGTCTTCTAACGCTATGTGCGGCATACGCCATTGTATCTTGTTGATCATGAGTTTCGGTAGTATCGCTGAGTTTAGAGAGGCTGCGTACATCGCGTTCGTATCAAGTCGCGCGCGAATCAGGATCAACTCTTGTCGCGCGTTCATCACGATGCGTCTGTAATCTTCGCAGAATCCCAGTAACGTATTCATGGGCACGCAGAAATTGAACGTCGCGCTATTAAAATGTCTTTGTGACTATCACGGCATCCCCGCGATGTGGGTCGCCCGCGAGCTCTATCCGGTCGGGGGCGCCGACACCGCGCGCCGGTTCGGCGATGGGGGAGCCCCTCGTCATCCTCGAGAGGTGCGACGCGCTCCTCACGGGTGGCGGGTCGGCCGCGATTTCCGCCGGAGGCACGAAGGGGAAGGAGGAGGAGACGGGCACCGCGGGACTCGGGCCCTGGGGGGAGGGCTTCCTGGAGACGCCCGCTGACGTCGCGGGGATGTCGATGGAGGTCGACACCACGGCTGGCGTCAGCCATGACGACAGCAGCGCTGTCGCGGGAGGGGTCCGGCGCGGGAGCCAGGCTGAGGTCTGGTCCCGAGCCGAATCGAACACGGAGGGGGAGGGCCCTCCCGGCTCCGGTGATAGAAACGGGGGTTGTCTGGACGACCCCCTGCCATCTTCCGACGGGGGCACGGACGGGGGTGGGAGACCCGGCTTCGTCCCGCGCAAACGCGGGTGGAAGCCCGGTGTGTGGACGGACCCAAAGAAGTGGGGCCGGGTATGAAGGCCCTGTCGACACGGGCATCGCTCCGCGACTGGGCGGAGACGATGTCGGTCGGCGGTTTGGCGGGGGAGGCCCGTTCGGAGCTGGATGCGGTCACCGCGACCGTCAGTGCCACTAAGCACATGAAAACCACGGACATGCGCGCGATCCGTATCGCGATCCGACGCGCGTCTGCTGTCGCCGCCGAGCTGACCGGCAGGGCGGAGAGGGGGGAGAACCCCAACAGGCCGGCGCGGGAGGTGGTGTTCCGTCAGGGCATGTGGGAAATTAAATCCCACAAGCTGGCGTCGCAAGTGCGGGCACTGACGGACCAGGCGCACTCCCTGGAGGAGTGCCTGCACGTCAGGGAGAGGGAACTGGAGTTCCTGCGCGGGAAATACGCCCACCTCAAAACGCGGGCGTCCCTTAAGGGTGTGGGCGTGACGGAGTCGGAGGCCTTGTTCTTCCATCCGTCCGTCCCGCTCCCCACTCGCGCGGAGCTCCTCCCGCCGTGCCTGCCCCCCTGGACGGGCGCCGGCGCCCCACCATCGTCATCGGTGGCTGTGCCCGGGCCCTCGTCGGCCGCGAGGTTCGACCCCCTGCCGGGGAAGACGACCGTGAGCGGCCCTCCTGCTGCCAAATGGAGGAAGAATAGGAGGCGGGAGGCGTCACCTCCGCCCTCGGCCCCAAACCACGGACACTCCACCCCTAGGCGCCGGCGCCACTGCCGCTGGCCAGCCGTGGGACGCCGTGCTGCGCTGGATGGGGGAACTCGAGAGGCCGGTCGTTGCCAGCCTCCTAGCCCTTGGACATGTCCTGGGGCGTAGAGAGCCGACGTCGAAGCCGGCCGCCGAACCGACGCCACTGGCCCTGGAGTGGGCCAAGGTCGGTAAGGGGACCCCCGCTGGAATTGGTCCCCCTCCTCGGAAGGAGGGGGGAAAGCAAAGGGGCAGGCGGTTGCCAGCGGGTTTGCTGGTGGGCCAGCAGGCGTGCCTTCGGGCAAAAATGGGGGTGCTCCCCCTCCCGCGCCGCCGCCGCCTCCTTCACAGAAGAAGAAGGCCGGGCCCCCGCCGCCCCGCGATCTGGCGACGACTGGGGCCGGCAAGAAGGAGAAGGTGCCGCCGAAGGCCGCTCCCACGACGTCCGCTGTCGTGGTTGTAGGGGCGGGTTACCCGCCCCAGCCAACTCTAGCGCGGCTCAAGCGGGAGAAATGGGCCGCGAAAGTCGCCAAAAAGGCGGCGCAGAGGGCCGCCAAAATGGCCACAAAGGCTGCCGCGTCGTGTTCTGCCGACGTGTCGGGCACCCGAGCCTCGGTCCCCGGGACCCAGGCTGCCGCTCAAAGCACCTGGGCCCAGGTCGTCAGCCGCGGGGCCAAGAGGGCGGCGCGAGAGGAGGAGTAAAGGGGGGGGGGGGCTACCACGACGTCAGCTCCCCAGCGGAAGGGCACACCCGGGCGAGCCCCGGTCATGATCCCGCTGTGACGGTTGTTCCTCCGGGTGTAAGGATTCGTAGGGATAGACTCCGTCGGTACGCCAGGGTGTGATAGAATCCTTATGTGGTGATGAATATTACGTTTATTCACTTGTCCTACAGATGAGGCTATATACACTATTTACATGAGTCGCTACGCGGTCTCGTTTGTTTCGGTCTGACGGTACGCCGCGCGTCTCGCTATGGGGACGCGCCGGAGACCGGACACCGGTCGGGCGTCTCTTTATCGGAACGGTAGGAATGAGACCGGGCAACGTCCAGGCGTCTCTTGGCGGAGCGAGAGAGAGACCGGGCAACGTCCAGGCGTCTCTTTATCGGAACGGTAGGGAAAGCGACCGGGCAGCGTCCAGGCGTCGCTTGTCGGAGTCGGTGGAGAGAAAGAGACCGGGCAACGTCCAGGCGTCTCTTTATCGGAACGGTAGGGAAAGCGACCGGGCAGCGTCCAGGCGTCGCTTGTCGGAGTCGGTGGAGAGAAAGAGACCGGGCAACTTCCAGGCGTCTCTTTATCGGAACGGTAGGGAAAGCGACCGGGCAGCGTCCAGGCGTCGCTTGTCGGAGTCGGTGGAGAGAAAGAGACCGGGCAACTTCCAGGCGTCTCTTTATCGGAACGGTAGGGAAAGCGACCGGGCAGCGTCCAGGCGTCGCTTGTCGGAGTCGGTGGAGAGAAAGAGACCGGGCAACTTCCGGGCGTCTCTTTATCGGAACGGTAGGGAAGAGACCGGGCAGCGTCCAGGCGTCTCTGATCGGAGCGGTAGAGAGAAAGAGACCGGGCAACTTCCAGGCGTCTCTTGTCGGAGTCGGTAGTAGGAAAGAAGAGGACAGGCGATCCTATGATCGGCGGGTATGCGGAATTTCTCTCTAGTGCGCTCGCACCGGGCAGCATCCAGGCAGGCGGTCTAGGAGGGGGGATCCGTAGCCCCACTCGAACTGCCTTGGCTCCGTGACGTCGGGGCTTATGTCCCGATTCTCGGAAATTCCCAGCAGCGAGAAATCGACGCGATCTAGCGGCGCAACGGGGAGTGAGCGTCATTTGACGCGTCGCGAGACCGGCGCGCCTCGGGCCGGTTCGGTCGGGTTCGGCTGTGGTCGCCCGCGCGCTCGGCCTCTCGCTCACTCCCGGTCGCACCGCCGTGCGCTCGACTCCTCGCGCTGGGACGCTACGTCACACCGCGTGTCCTCAGAACTGCGATGGTAGCCATCACCGCCCCTGCTGGGGGGGGAAAAAGAATTCTCCGCGCGGGTCGCCGGCGCGATGGCGGCCATCAAGGTCGCCGACCTCGGTATCGCAGCTATGCGACCGAGGCGCGCCGACACCGGGGGATTCGTTCTTGAGATCCCCGGATCTCAGGGCTCGGCCAAGGCTGCAGGCCCTTAAGGCGAAGCTGACGGAGCAGCTTGGGGCCACGGGCATTAGTGTGCACTGCCCCCAAAAACTGGCCGAGTTTCGGGTGTGCGGCCTCACGGAGCTGGCGTCCGTAGAGGCGGTGCGGGGGGCGATCGCGGCCCAGGGTCCCTGCGCGGCAGAGGACGTCTCCGTGGGCGTGCAGCGCCGAGACGCCGACGGGCTTTTTGCCCTCTGGGTCCGCGGGCCTGTGGCGGCTGCTGCCAGCCTTGTGAAGGCGGCCACGATGGTCGTGGGCTCGCTGGTGGCCTGCGTCGTGCCGCTCGTGCAACGGAAGCTGCAGTGCTTCCGATGCCTCAAGTTCGGCCACGTACAGGCCCAATGCAGCAGCCCCACCGTCAGGAGCGGCCTCTGTTACCGTTGTGGTAACGAGGGGCACTTGGCACGCTCCTGCGAGACCCTCCCCGGCTATCCGCGCTGCGCGGCGGGGGGGCTGCCCAGCATCCACCGGATGGGCGGACAGGCCTGTCGGCCTGCCCCTCCGACCCGCCCTGGGGCCCGGAAGAAGGGGTCTGCCCCGGCGTCATCCGGGACAAGTGCCTCCCCGCCTTTGGGTGTATCCCCCGCGTCAACCGCGTCTCCTCCACCCACGACATCTCCGGTGGCAATGGAGACCGGTCCCGTGGCCTCGACATCTGGGGCCAGGGCTGGCGCCGGCAAAAGGAAGGATCACGAGAAGTCGGACTCCTCGACTAGCGGTCCTCCTCCGTCGGCGCCCGAGGGGTCCCCGAAGCAGAGGAGGAAGAAGAAGAAAGGGAAGAAGGAGGGGAGCAGCCCAGGCCCCCCCCGCCCGGTGGACCTGGGGCGGTTGGGAGGGAGGCCTTTTTGAAGGTCCCTCCACCGCTGAACGGAGCAACGGAGGAGGCGAGCAGCGAGGAGGCGCGCGAGTTGGCGCGTTCGGTCGCGGCCTCGTTCGGAGGTGGGTCCCACCTCCCAGGCGACGAGACGGAAGGTCGCGAGCCCCCCAATACCACCGGGGGCGCAGCTCGACCTGCGGGAGTATCGGAGGAGGCCGAAATTAGCACCGATTAATGTCACGAGTCCCTCCGATACTGCTCGCGAACCTCAACCACTCCATGGGAGCTCACGACCTGCTAGAGCAGGCTCACGTGGAGTTGGGGGTCGGGCTGGCCGTCATCGCCGAGCCGTATCCGCTGGGGGACCGGTGTTATCGGTCCACCAACCCGGATTGGCAAACGGCGATGACGTGGGAGGTGGGAAGAGGCGCCCCGCCGTGTTCGGTCGCCCAACACGGTCGGGGCTGGATGGCGGCGCAGTGGGGGAATCTCCTCGCAGTCGGCTGCTACCTAGCACCTAGGTTCAGCGTCCCGGAGTTCGAGGACCGGCTGAGCGAGATTGGGCCTTTCTCGCCCCCCAATAAGTTCAGCCGGTGGTCCTATTGGGGGATTTTAACGCCCACGCTCGCGAGTGGGGCGCCCCCGGGGCGAGGTGCTGCTCGACTGGGTGGAGGCAATGGGGTTCGTTCTAAAGAACCCCTACGCAGTCATGACGTTCCGCGGACCGCAGGGCGAGTCTGTAATAGACCTCGTCTTTTTTTTTTTTTATACTTGGAGGAAATCCCCACGGATACCCGCACCCGCGGGGGCGGGCAGGGGGTTATGTGGGACTCGAACCCACTAAAACCTCCAAGGTGGTCTACCTCGTGTGCGGAGCTGCGCGCCTGAGGGGAGGGACTTGACGCGAGGGCAAAGTAGCGATTCGTTCGCTGCCCTCCCCCCCCTGCGCTTTGAAAGCAACTCCGCACACAGCACCCCCTTCAAGGGGGCCTTCCCTGGGGGAGTATCAACACCTCCCCCAGCTATCTCCTTTCGCAGCGGCGCGACGGACCACGTGTTCGCGCCGCCTCTGCCGGGGTCGCTGCTACTAGGGCGGGTGGTCGCCCCCCGGCACCCCCGCCCCACGAACCCGCGATCGAGCTGCTACGCGGCCGCGAAGATAACTACGGTCGCGACAGGGCCGGGGCATTGACGGCTTTAAGGGCCGCCCAAGCCGCCGCATCCCGAGGGGACCTTTAAGACGGTCGGGAAAGTAAAACCCTCCCGGCGGCCACTTCGGGCGGGCGGCTGGCAGAAACTCGCCTACAGGGCGGCCCGTTATCAGCCGCCCGTTTACGCCCCGGAGCTCGATCGCAATATCGGGAGCGGCGTGACGTCGCCGCTCCCCGGGGGGGGGGGCCTAGTTCATGGACCACCCCGGCTCTCCCTCCCTGACATACAGCGGCCCGCCCTAAAACTTGGCGGGCCGCTTTTCCCCTTCCCCCACATAAACCCCGCCTACACGCGCCCCCCCTCTCACAGGGGGGGGGGGCATACGAGGGGTCTGTCACCGCACCCGTTATGGGGAGCGGCCCCCTTCCCACTGAGTGATGGCGCGACCCGGGGCTATTTAACCGGGGGAGCCGGGTGACTTTCAGAACTAAGTCGCCGCACGACCTCCCGCGGCCCCGGGTCATCTGACGCGCGGCTTCCGAGGGACCGCGCTGGGCCTAAGACCCGCCCTGATGCGGTCCCTCTCAGCCTCCTCCTTCTCCAGCATGACTACTTCGGAGAAGGAGGAGACGGCCTCCTAGCAGCCCCGATCCTCCGCCATCCGACTCACGACAGTCGCTAGCGAGAGGTCGGGACCCAGCTGCCGCTCCAGGACCCGGCGGTCATCTTGCCACTCCGGGCAACTAGCCAGAGTGTGACCCGCCGAGTCCTCGACGCCCCGACCGCAGCTGTGGCACTGCGACGACTCCTCCCGCCCTATGCGACACAGATAATCCCCGAAGCATCCTACACCGGTGATCATCTGCGTCAGGCGGAAGATAAGCCTGCCGTACCTACGCCCCACCCATTCGGCGAGAATGGGCAGGAGCGCCCCGACGACGCGTCTCTCCCGATGTTCGGGGAGAGAGAGCCAGTCTATCCACCTGGCTCCCATGCGTCGCCGGGCCTGGCCCCGCACCTCAGGTCCATCCAGCGCAAGGGGGTTCCTCGCTCCACGGAGATCGTGGGAGGCGAAGTAAACCTCCGCCTCCATCTCCGCGAGCAGATGAAAAGGAGGAGACCCACCAAGCGCCGACAGATCGGCGTGTGACACCGTGCGGTATGCCCGCACGGCACGGAGGACCGCGCGGCGATGAACCCTAGCAAGGAGTTCTCGCCCCACGCGACAGTCCTCCAGGTCGCCGGCCCACACTGGGGCTCCGTAGAGCGCCATGGACCGGACGATCGTCACATAGAGCCGCCGAACTGCTTCGTGAGGGCCTCCCAGGTTGGGCATGATGCGTGCGAATGCACACACCTGTCGCTCCAACCGGAGGCCCAGGACCCGAAAGTGCTGCGTAAACCGCCAGTATGTATCCAGGGTCCGGCCGAGATATTTCATCGATCGGCCGACCCTGATGCAGGCATCCCCGACCCGCAGGGACGCTCTGTTGGGAATACCGCTCCCAACCTTGTCTGCGCGCCATATCGCCTCCGTTTTCTCGAAGGCGACTCGCAGACCGAGCGCGGGGATGACGCGTCGCAGCGCCCTTTCAGCGAGGTCGATTGGTGCTCCCCATCGCTGCCCGAATGCCACCACCAGAGTGTCGTCCGCGTAACACACCAACGAAACGTCCGGTGATGGCATTTCAACCCGCAGCACCGCGTCGTAAGCCAAGTTCCAAAGCAGGGGTCCTAGAACGGACCCCTGTGGCACGCCGCGGTGCACGTGAGTCACCCCGTCCCCGTCCCGGCCGATATAAGAGACCACCCGGCCGCGGAGATAGTCCCGGATCAGGCGGCGAAGGTAGAGCGTGACGCGATGATAAACAAGCGCCCGGTCGATCGTAGCCCAGGAGACGGTGTTAAACGCGTTGGCGATGTCGAGTGACACCGCCACGCTCACACCGCCCCCCTCGGCCGCCCGGCGCGCCAGCGATCTGACCATCATGATGTTGTCGATGGTCGATCGCTGCAGCCTAAAGCCGAATTGGCTGTCGGAGAGATCCGGATACTCCGCGGCTCCCAGGTGGCCCAGCAGGCGGGCATCTAGAATTCGTTCCAGCAGCTTGCCCGCCTCGTCCAGGATACATATCGGCCGGTATGCCGAGGGTGACTCTGCGGGTTTTCCGAGCTTCCGGAGCAGCACCAATCTCGCTTCCTTCCACGCGGGGCCGAACCTCCCGGTCCTCAGTGCGGCGTCAAACACGCGTCTGAGGCCGACCCCTAGGGCGCCCAATGCGCAGACCCAGACTCCCCCGGGCACTCCGTCCGGTCCGGGTGCAGCATTGTTAGAACGCATTTGTTGCACCGCGGACGCGAGCTCCTCTTCCACGAATCTCGGGGCATCCACGATGTCGGTGCCCCATGTCAGCTCCCGGGCTCCCGACTCGTCGGCGTCACCCTACCCTACGTCCCCCGGTGACGGCGCGCCTGCGGCGCCAGCTTGTGGGATTTAATTTCCCACATGCCCTGACAGAACACCACCTCCCGCGCCGGCCTGTTGGGGTTCTCCCCCCTCTCCGCCCTGCTGGTCAGCTCGGCGGCGACAGCAGACGCGCGTCGGATCGCGATACGGATCGCGGGCATGTCCATGGTCTTCATGTGCTTAGTCGCACTGATGATCGCGGCGACCGCGCCCAGCTCCGACTGGGCCTGCCCCGCCAAACTGCCGACCGACATCGTCTCCGCCGAGTCGCGGAGCGATGCTTGTGTCGGCAGGGCCTTCATACCTGGACCCAACAGCAGCCGCTGGAACTCCGCAGGCACCTTCACTTCTACGCTCCTCACGTAGGGCACACCTCTGGTGGTGTGTGGTGCCTTGCGTGGAGCAGTCCCGACTCGTGGTAGCGAGACGTTTGTCGTCTCGCTCAGGACATCCTCCCACTCCTCCTCCGAATCATGCGAGGGGGAGTCTATCCTCGGCATGTCCCTCCCAGTTGTTAGGCCCATGGCGCCTACTCCGGAGTGATCCTCGCAGGAAGTGGCCGGATTGCCACCCCTGCTGTCGTCACCCGACTTCTCCTCGTCCCCAAACCCTCCCTTCCCCAGGCCAGCCACCTGCGAAACCGCGATCGAAAGCTGGTCCTGTTTTGAGGCCGATGACCCGCACGAAGCAATCGAACATTGGTCCTCAGACGTTTGAGCCCGGTCGTCTTCCGGTGGTGTATTAAGGGCACCGCCCTTAGAAAATGAGGACTCCATAAAAAACCCACGAGAAGTCGCTTTGGGATGTCATACAACGGCAGGTGTGACCTGCCGTTGCAAAGCCATTATACCCGGGCCCCTAAGGGCGCGGGCTACGAACTGGGGGCGGCATGTCCCAGTCGGATCATGGTTAGACGGAGCATACCCGCTACGCCCACGTGCCCCTCCGGGAGGGAACACACACCCTGTCACCACCATTGGGGCTCAGGGTTGGGGCTTTTATTATAGAGGTTTTTCCTTACCTCGCGATACAGCCGGTTAAGGCAAGATCTTCGGTCCGTGATGGCTTCGCATACCCTCGGGAGATACCTCTCCGAGAGGTCGTCGTTCCACCACCACGGGTTACGAATATCCCGGAAGCGATACGCTTCCAGGCTTCCCCACTAAGGCGGGGGGGACGCCGCAGTCACGGATTTACACCGAGACTGCTGCCCTCCCATATACGCGGATTCAATCCGCGATGGGAGGACGCCCTTACGGACAAAGCCGTTAACGGGGTGAATAGGTGTGCCCTGCCAGCGTCCGCGCCCCTTGCCCGACTATGTCGCGCAGTGGCCCCGGAAGCACCCCGTCCCACGGAAGAGTTCTGACCTGGTCGGGTAGTATGTAACTTTTATCTTCGTACGGGCTGAGCGCGGTCTTACACTCGTTCACGGAATAGACGTCGTGTAATCGCGTACGGATATGGTTCTGTCGAATCGTCGTTTCCGCGAGCTCGCGAAGACACCATACGTAGTCCTCGCAACGTATCTCGTTCGCGACTACACTTTTCTTCACACCCTTCACTTTTTTCGTTTCGGATGTACCCGCCGACGCGTCACACACTCGAGTAGCGTACATCTTGCAGTCCCAAGAAATCTGTCAGTAAGGCACCGATGTTCTCGTCCTTCATGAGTCCCGGCGCTTTCTTGTTTACGCGGGGCATACCATACGGGTTGTCTGTCCACCGCGTAATCGCTCGTATCGCAGCACGCACTGATGTCACTTTTAACCGCTCGTAAGCGTCCTCGCACTGCAGCAAATACATTAAACTGTCGGTGTCCGTGTACAAAACCTTGCACCCATCGCCGAACTTTGCACACATATAGTCATAGTGAAATTCGTATAGGCACACCTTCGATACGTCCAACACGCTCATATCCACGTATATGGATTTATCTAATTTCACTTTGAGTTTACACAGTTCGATAGCGACTAAGTGTTCGGAAAATATCGCGCGACTGTGGAAATTTGGTTTCGCGATCAACGATTCGGCGCCTTAACGTCCGTCCCACCGCGTCACCAGTCGCACGTCCACTCGCTTTCGAACGTTCTCCATCGTCTTCCCGTACACGGCATTGTTCATTAGTTTGTACAGTGTTTTCTGGAAATCGCTGGTTGCTCGCGTCCTAAAGTCCGTGTTCAAGTTGATGTAGTCGCGCAACCACTGCTTTTGCTCGAAACGCAGAACGCGGTGATTTCGCGACACGCGGAGTCCATGCCGAATACACTGCTTCATGTAGCGATAGTGAATCACGTATCTGTCTTTGTCGCGGAGCGTGGCGATCAGTTTGGTTTCCTTACCACTAGGCACGTGCTCGCGCACAGGACAGAACGGAAGGTCCGCGTGCTCATCGTGAATGTCCCGCGGATACTCCAGATTCACTTCCAGTAGGTATCCCTCTGGTTCATCGTCCGTCGGCAAGGAGTTCACGTCCAACTCGGCCACCGCCGCCTCGTTCAACCATCGGAATCCGCTGTACGGCATCACCTGCGACATCGCCCATCCGTACAGGTTGTTCACATCGAAGTACATCAAGTACGTTGATGGTTGCGACGCGTCGTACATCGATGTCGGCAGGCACTTGTTGTTGGCGCGCGCGTACCTGTGCGAGCACTGGCTCAGGCCACCGCGTATACCACGCTCCACGAACAACAGCATGTCCACGTCGGTGAGCAGTTCCAATTCGACGCTCGTGTATTTAAGCATCGCGTCCCACGTGAACGCCGGTAACGTACAGCAATGCACGGGGTCCAGTTCGTAGCTCGCGATAGAGGCACTGCGAAAGATTTCGAACACGTTCGCGAGCAACAGCACGTCCGTCTTCAAGTTCAAATCACTGTACTCGCCTAATGTCTGTATACGAAAACTGTTCCACACGTTCGTTGCGTGCGCGTAATCAGACTCAGACACGTCGCTATCGTTCAGTCGATTGTAGAACGCGTCACGAGGCGGTAGTCGCGTGTCGTTCAACTTGTCGTACGACGCCACGTAATCGTACGGGAAGACTCCCTTTCTGGTGAGGAGATCGAATTGTTCGTCCGGGAGATGTTGAAACTCGCGTCGAAGAATCGTTAGTCTATCTTTCCCGAGATCCGACGCGAGTTTCTGCAGACTCGTAGCCAAGAACTTGAAGGAATCGACGAATCGAAACTTCAACATTCTTCGCCAGTCCTTGCGCACGCCCTTGAGGTCCTCCACGTCCTTCGTAAACGAGATGTAGCGTTCTTTCGTTACCGGTAGGAGGCTGATCTTTCCATCGAACGCGTCTGCCAACTCCTTGATAACGAAGTGCGCGTCGTAGCCGGACAGGTTGTGGAACACCACAGGTATCGTGCACGAACGTTGGTAGCGCAAGTTGCACGATCTATGCGCCGTACCCCTGTACTCGTCCGTCGAATGACAATGATCGCGCACTTTCCTATCATCCTCGCCTCGGTCGAAGGGTCCTCCGCACATGTAACACGCTATCGCCCCGTGAAAACTCCTGCACTGTTGCTGCGTTAACGGTGCCATAGGTTTCTTGGTGCGTAAACACGAGTACGCAACGTTCGCGAATTCCCGCAGTTCACGCACGGACCACTGCACACAATCGGTGTCACTGCGATACGCTCGATATCTGCACAGAGCCTGGTCGCAGGAACAATGTACGTAATATCCTACGCTATGAGCTCTGTGACGTTGATACGCGTACGTGCGCCGACGATCCATTGCTGGCTGCTCGATGTTCTCCAGCAAGCATTCAAAATGCGCGTAAACGACGAACGGCACGCGTTGCTTGCGTTCGTGATGCTGGACCCGCAACATTTTCCCCTCTTCGGACGGTAATTGCACCGCGCACTCGTTCACGCGTAGAAAACTCACAGTGTGCCGCTGCAATCGCTCCGCCGACGAGAAAAAGTTGAGGCACCTGAAACGTATACGGGAAAAGCAATCGCTCAAAATTTTGTTTAGTTTATCATTGTTCTTATTTGCTTACCTATCACAAACGAATACTCTGTCATTATGGTTGCTGAGTTGTCTGGAAATCAAGCGGGAGAGACTGCGGATACACGCGAAATGGTACCGCTGCGGATCCTTTGGATCCTGGACCAGCAGCCCGTTCGCATGTCTCCCTTCCCGCTTGTTGCTGGATACGCGTAGTGGTACACAGCCATCCTCGTTGGGCCACAAGTAAATGTTCACGGAAACTTCGTTGGCCGCCTCGAAGTTCTGCACTTGATCCACGGACATGGGGAGTCTCACGTCATCCGTACGGAGCACCGTCTAGTAGGGTGGATATGACGCAATCCTATTAACGTTCGTATCGGCCGGAAACAGACTTGCCACGACGGACCACAAAAAGCACGTATTGTCGTTGCACTGCACGTTCACCACTGCTTTTTTCGATACGACCGTGCGCGGAAGCGCACGTCGCACCCGGCGCGCAACGGATTATGTTTGTTTACGTTGATCAGGAGATTCTGCACTGCCCGTAAGGTCCAGCCACTCTCGCGCTCCTGAAACTGCTGCATCGCGTCCAACGTCGGAGCAACCACTTGCGTCGCGTACCACTCGCGAACATTCGATGTCATAAAAAGTACTTGGTTACGCGTTGCGAAACTCTTTACATCCGTCTCATCTCGCAACATGAATTCCGCGTTTAGAACAGTGTTCACCGATACGCTGTGATGCCCCGTAATAGCGTTCGTAACGCGTGAAATCACCGTTCGACGGGCATTCTCAAAGAATTTGCGTGGATCGACGGCTCCCACGTTTATCACCGTCCCGGTCGACAAACGCTTCTCGAACGCGGTTTCCAGTTCCTCCCACACGACCTTTGGTGCCGTCGCTCGAGCGGCGAGCCCGCACCCTACTTGCGATAACCGTCCTCGCACTATCGCGCGCAATGTTTGTGTTCGCGCGAGCAACGACACCATCCGCTGCTTATTCCACACCGGTACGCATTCGCCGCGTTGATACGCAACAATGTGATGTATTGTCTCGTTTCATCTGTTCATCCAATCGCGAAATTCCGCGGTGGTTCTCAAAAGATCTGACATCCGAGGCAACGCCAAATACGCGTTCTTGAACGTCTCCATGTTTTTTTTTTATCACAATCACTGAATATACCGGACTCTATGTGGTTCCGCAACACGTTGCCACCACGTAGGTAAATTCGCGTCAGGTTGTCGCATACGTGTCGCTAACATTACCAGCTTTTTGAGGAATGACCATGTAAGTCGTCGTCTCGGACGTTCACGAACATAACATTGTAATTGACCGAGGTACCATTCAACTCGTCTCGGACACTCGCAAACATAACATTGTACTTCGTTGTGTAGAAATGCATCTACAGGCATTACCGCTGTAGGATACAATCCCTCGTACACTTCCGTCAGGTTGTTCTGGATATCGCGTAAGAGCATCAAGGGTATACATGCAATCGCGGTAATGTATTTCTCTTTAAGCCCCAAACTATGCTTGTCCCCCACAATGCATAACACCGTACACTCGCGAGCACTACCGTATCGCGCTATATGTTGCATTACATCGCGCTGATCGCGTGTAAAAAATTCAACTCCGTATTTAACAATACTGGTCCTTGCGGCCTCGCACAATGATTGAATACCCACGGTATCGCGAATCTTAAGCGTTTTTAGAATCACTGTTTCCGCATCCAGCTCACGAGCCTCAGATGGCGTTGGAGTATCAGCATTTTCAAAACTCTCCTCTTCCGGCGATGAAAACATTAATTCTTGTCGCAGCACTCTCTCCGTATCTAGATTTAGCACTTTTTGTCGCACACCAATCCGTAATACTTTCAGACGTAGGATGATCAATAGTAACCTACGACGTTTGCTATTTTCTAGAAGCAGGTTTTCCGTCGAAACTCTGTGACTGCTCGTATGCATTCGTTGCACCTATCTGTCCAATCTCGACATTCCGGGATCGTGTGCAAGAGCGTACAGCTTGATGATAATGCTTTAAAAGTTTCAATGTATACTTCCATTTTTCAACACGTGTTTTTTTTCACTTACTGTGTATGTACTACACCTCACGTCTCCCGCTCATCTTTTTCGGCCCGTTCTAACATTTTCCAATATACGGATACACGCATTAGCCTCAAACGTAACATCAGTACACGTAGCCACTCTTTACTATGTCCTCGCACTATGTTTTCACGAAACTCCGCGGCGAGTTGTAAAAACACGTCGCACTGCTCAATCCACTCGTAGCATTGTTCGTAGGTGCGTAAAAACGATATCGTCTCGGCCAACACTATAACAGCCTGTTCCAACGTTTCCATTATTCTTATGGTTCACGTATGTAAAAATTATTTCCTTATTCTTATGGTAAATCTATGTGACACATCACTAGGTACGTTTTTCAGAAAACGCACAATACTCGCGATGATTATATCACAACAAATCTTCCGACGCGTTAGCATTCGCGAATTTGTCCTGTCGAAGATGCGAGTTTTTTTTTGTTTTACTTGGAGGAAATCCCGACGGATACCCCCCGCCCCCTCGGCCGGGCAGGGGGTTATGTGGGACTCGAACCCACTAAAACCTCCAAGGTGGTCTACCTCGTGTGCGGAGCTGCGCGCCTGAGGGGAGGGATTTGGCGCGACAGCAAACTAGCGATTCATTCGCAACCCTCCCCCTGCGCTTCGTGCAACTCCGCACACGACATCCCCTTAAAAGGGGCCTTCCCTGGGGGAGTATTGTTATACCTCCCCCAGCTATAATCTCCTTACACGGCGGCGCGACGGATCACGCGTCCGCGCCGCCTCTTCCGGGGTCGCTGCTACTAGGGCGGGTGGAGCCCCCGGCACCCCCGCCCCCCGCCCCGCGACCCACGATCGAGTTACTACCCGGCCGCGACGGTGCTATGGTCGCGACCGGGCCGGGCTAGTTTGAGGTTAGACGGCGTTCACGGCCTTAAGGGCCGCCCAAGCCGCCGCGTCCCGAGGGGCCTTTAAGGCGGTCGGGAAGATAGATAAATCCCCCGACGGTCACCTCGGGTGGGCGGCTGGCAACGTGCCTACAGGGCGGCCGAAGATGCGAGCTGCCTTAAATATACGGACATCCCCACCCCCTTGCATCCTTGCAATGGGGAACCTAGATTTCTACCTTAAATTATATTGCGCTTTTAAGCATATGAGTAGTATTCTCAGGAGTCAAGCTTTCATCGTTACAGTGTGTTAGCCATTAACGGATAGTGCACGTCGTTGGAATTGGGACACTCGCGAAGGCTTCGTTTAATTTTAAGGTCTTTAGTTTTAACTCTAGTTTAATCTTAAGTATAAGTCTATTTACAGACATATTACAATAAATGAATTAGGAAGCACATTTCTACAATGTTTTAAGGGGGTAGACACGTCACGTGGTCTGGCCGATTCGGCAGGTCGGTATTACAGCAGGTTTTTTCTGCACAGAAATGGTAATACCGATAGATCGACGATTGCCCGGTAAACGCGAGAGGGAGCTGTTTGCTATTTCCGTATTCTATTCTGAATAAGGAAATAAAATCTCAGCTGTTGCGTTGTACTTATAAAAATTTAAACGGAAAGTCGGCTGGTACTGCAAACGTAGAAAATTCATTGTACATTTTAATTACTTGAAATGTGCTTATGCTACAATATTCTACGTTGGCAGTAAGGAATTATAAGTGAAAAGGAAAAATAGATGAGGGCATGTCCCCAGAAAATGAAGTTTCTTAGGATAGACATTTTTTAATTAGCAAAACACTGAACCAGAACATGAAATACACATCCTATGCAGAAAGCAGTTATGAACAAACATATATAAAATTGTGTTTCATGTTGAATCCAACGCGTGATTATTATGTGGTCCCTCCTCGAAGTGACAGAAAATATAACCTATGTATATGCTATAACACAATAAATATTTAGCGGCTATTTCGTTGTATTACGCTACATTTGTGAACTTTTCATCATCCTTCCGAAACATTATTATTACGCCGCAACAGTATCTTTAGGAAATCGGGTATAGCATATAGGTTATATTCTCTGTCACTTGGAGGACCGGATTTTCTGTCCTCGAAGTGACAGAAAATATATCCTATATGCTAGACCCGATTTCCTAAAGATACTGTTGCGACGTAATAATAATGTTTCGGAAGGATGATAAAATGTTCACAAATGTAGCGCAAAAGAACGAAATAGCCGCTCAACATTTATTGTCATATAGCGTATACATAGGTTATATTTTCTGTCACTTCGAGGAGGGGACCATAGACATATATAGACGGAGGAGCGTAAGCTGAGGGGGGTGGCAAGGTTCGCGGTAAGGGGAGCGATACGAGTAAATCGGATAACGCTGTGGTTATGCATGCCGAATGCATCCGAAGCTAACCGACGCGCCTGTATCTGAACCTATGCCTTTACCCCTCCAAGCCTTCCTTCCCCACGCCGATAGTCCCATCTTCTGATCCGTCTATATATGTCTATGGAGGGGGCCATGTAATAATCTCGCGCATCCAGCCTACGCATTTTTTTTATGAAAAATTATTTAAATCGGACTATTTTTAACGAAACGGGCTTTCAATTCTGCAAACAAATTTTTCACGTAATTTCCTTAATTATGGTTTGAGTTGTATCATTTTTGGGGCCAATTTGATTGAGAAAGTATAAGGAATCGATTGACGCCACGATCGCAAAGATCTGATTAGAAATTGCAAAACTTCAGATTCATCAGTGCTTAGTGCGCAACATTGTATGGCCCCGCTGGTTTCAAGCGTCGAAGCCGACGAAACTCAGCGAGACACATGTGTAAAATAACATATTTGCAGTTTTATAATTGAAGATGTAGTGAACGTTACAGGACTGTCTTTATATATGGCTCTCACAAACAAAATCGCCTGACTTGTTAGACATGAAACCGGGCATACAAATGGTTGCGCATATCGCCGAAAGCATCAGAAAGAATATGTACAGTCTTCCAATGTTTCAATTGTTGAGAAGCCTTTGGGCTCAGTTTATCGGGAAAGACCTACCCACCCCACTGTTTTGCTTTCTCGTTGCGAGCGTGGACCTTCGGGTCCTAGTAGACCGCCCGTTGACAGCCGAGAACAATAAAACCGACGAGCTAGATAAAATACCCAGTACAGAAAAATAAAATGTTCGTGTTTTTGATAAGTATTGATGAAAGTATTACCGATGAATTTTTTAGGATTTCCCGATGAAAATTATATCAAACATGGAGCAATTCGATCAATTTTTATTCAACGTAGAGTGTGTTCTAATCATGTATTCATAAGAAAAAATAGACTAAATTGCTTCGTGTCTTGACTCACCAACAATCCACGAATGGTAACACTCTCATCAAGGTGTAATGAGAAATTTTCAACATTTCGTATTCAGTACTGGATGACTCAAGTCGCCGTCGACCGAGGGTGTACCGCTGGTGCGCTATTTCACTCGCACTCGGTTCACATCGTGCGGTCTCCTTGTCAAGCGGTTCGAGCGAGGGCCCTGATAGGGGTGAATTTATTTGGGAAATAAAAGTCGCGTCATTCATGACACCTACTCGCGAACAGATATACATATGTACGAGAAGAAACAATGCAATTGCCCGATGACTTGAAGCAACATTTCAATAGGTAAATGCATGAAACTCTGGGATCAGGAATTCCGAACCCAGTGGGGCATATGTAAGAACTGGCGATATTCAACAATAGTTCGTCGTCTAAATTTTACAAGTATTTTTTTGACGTGAATATAAAGTTTGTTAGCAAAGTCTTTCTCGATTTGAGTTCTGTAGAAGGCTGATTTTCCTTCGCCATGGAAAGTCCCCTCTTGGCCTTCTCGCTGGCAATCATGCGACTTGCTGAGTTTCGTGGGCTTCGGCGCTCGAAACCAGCGGGGCCATACAATGTTGCGCGCTAAGCAGTGACAAATCTGCAGTTCTGCATTTCTAATCAGATCTTTGCGAAAGTGACGTCAGTCGATTCCTCATGTTTTCTCGATCAAATTGGCCCCAAAAATGATATAATTCGGACCAAAATTAAGGAAATTACGTGAAAAATTTGTTTGTAGAAGTGAAAGCCCGTTTTGTTAAAAATAGTCCGATTTAAATTATTTTCTGCCAATATAACCGGGAGAATGCCAAGAATCCAATGGTGTCACATTCATATTGATACGATGAAAAATAAAGAAATTCTGTTTCTTTATAATCGATGACACATCGCCGAGCACGACGATCTCGCGCGGCTCGGGACACAAAGGTTCTCGTCGGTTATTCGAACTTCTAAGATCGTATTCAGATTTATTGGCCGGTGAGTTTCGTAACTAGGGGTGTGCGGTTACCCGATTTTTCGGGCTCGGGACGGGCCGGCAACTTTCGGGCGGGATCGGGCGGGGTCCCGATACTTTCGTATTGCTCGAGATCCCGACAGTTTCGGGACCCCGAGACTCGATTCGGGCTACAAGCATAGCCGCCATGAGCGGACAATTTGATTTCAGGTCGGCTCGGCAAAACTCGGACGCGATCGGACGATATCGTTACCAGTAATAGATTAAAATTATTACCTGAGAACATAGAAAAATTATGTTTCTTACACGTTAATTTGAAATAATAAAATATTCGCCTCCTGTATATTGTTGTTATTATGAAATATCCAGGAAATATTCCTTTTTGTATGCTTATAGTTCGTACGTTTTCTATTTTAAATCTGAACCTATCCGGAAAAAGATAATACCCTATATATTCCCTTTACATAAAGTACTAAGTATGAAGTATATTTTATTCAGATTTTAAAATATTGTCGATATAAAAATAGTCTTCTTCCCAAGTTCTGAACATGGTATTTATTTAAGTACGTATATGGACGTATTCAGTATTCACAGACTATTTGGTAGCAATGAATATACATATATATGTAAATAAATAATAAGATACAAATTATGATTCAACAGGAGACAGAAAGGTAAAAACTTATCACTCTGGTATCGATATAAATGATATACATAATTCTTTCCGTCTCGGTCCGCTCGTAATAGCTGGCTTTCGAGCCGATCGTGTCCGAGTTTTGCCAAACCGACCTGAAATCAAATTGCCCGCTCATGGCGGTCATGCTTGTAGCCCGAATCGAGTCTCGGGATCCCGAAACCGTCGGGATCTCGAGCAATGCGAAAGTATCGGGACCCCGCCCGATCCCGCCCGAAATTTTCCGACCCGTCCCGAGGGCCGAGAATCCGAGCCGCGGGACGATCCGCACACTCCTATTCGTAACACGTATTCTCTCGTCATCGCAGAACACGAGTGAGCCAGAAGTGGTGGGGATAGCGCCAAGCTTCTGTCATGTATAGGCCAAACCGAGCTGAAGCGTAGAAATACACGCATCAGAATAGGTGTGCCTTAGGCCTTAGCTCTGAAAAAATTCAGGAGCTTTATTGGTCAGAACATTGATTCTTTTTCGATAGCTTCATCTCGTATTGGTCTACGCATTACTTCGTGACGCACACAACTACATATGTACTACGCTGACAATAAGAATAAATAACAGCCACACGTCTACGTTCAGACGGGGCCGAGCAGCATTCCCGTTACCCCACCATACCCTTCGGTGGCTAGGGAACTCCAACTGACAAATCCACGATCGTCAGATGGTGATAGCTGATTTCTCCTCGATCGCTGTTCGCGAAAACAAATCGACCGGCCAATATATTTGAATACGACCTTAGGATAAAGATATAATGAAAGATGAAAAATTATTCGAAGCCAAAGATGAAAGGCCTTCGAATAAACAAAGGAAACTAATAAATACCCGAAGCTAAATAGAATTTTAGATTTAGGGTACACACACCCTCCCCCAAACCTCGTGTCGATCGACCACTGGGACCATTCGGAAGTATATTCTTTTAATTAAATAATGCCCATCTCTGCATAGGAGCGTAAAGAATTACGAAAAAAATCAAGGAGTCAACTGTTGACCGGTTTGGAGACTTTTCCTTGTTATATGTTATATACAATAGTCGGAAGAATAATAATAAATGCAATAATTATATTTTCTGAAAATATGATATCAGTAAATCACTACTTCCAGTGTTATTAAAAAATTCCAATCTCTTTTTTTATTTGAAATAATGTGGCCATATAATTATAACATATATTCGGCAGCGGTGATGTATGTGTTACAGTAAAAGCGTGAATTTAGTAAATGTAGACAATTCCCAGCAGTTCCTAGTCAATGTATACCTAAAATGCATATAACCTAACCTAAAGTCGTCCGAAAATGCATGCATTGACTGCATCACGCTTTTACTGTGGCTTGTGTATCCAGCTAACGCTTCAGTTTTGCTATGATTCCACGTTGGCAGTCCTCCCGAGTAGGCGCCATCTCGTGTCCACTAGCTCAACTAAATTTGTCACGTGACTTGCTCTGTATTATCGCCAATATGGCGGAACTCGTATTTGGGAATGCAATCACGGGGATACGTTTTTCGTCCTTATATGAACAGATTTTAGGCTGGGTGAGGTCTCATTCGAAAGAGGAAGGTTCGAGACAGCCCGCTCTGGTCATCGTTTGAGCCACAAAACTCTTTTAGTGACCTAAAAATACTTGGATTCCTGCGGGTGTATTTTGTCGACTTTTGCTCTACTTTGAACACTCATATTATTAGATATCAACACAATCTTGTCGAACCATGACCAGAGCGGGCTGCATCGAACCTTCCTCTTTCGATTGAGACCTCACCCAGCCCAAAATCTGCTCATATAAGGACGAAAAACGTATCCCCCCAAACCCATGTTTCGGGCACATTATGTGGGTATTACAGCGTGCTGCATTACCCGTGTCTACCCCCTTAAGCAGCGGCACTATGTTTCCCACGCGGTAGGAAAGTTCTAGATTAATAGAGTGATACACGTGGATTCGGCTCGAATCCAGTTACAAGCAAACTATTCCAAGCAAAGCAATTAGCAGGCGGAAGCGACTAGTCAGGTTTTACCTCTCGGACGGCTCGTCGACTAGTAGATCGAGGAAATCGCCGTCGATTTCCTCGAATCCGCGAGCTCTCCCCCTTCCATCGATCGCCGATCTATGGAAGGGAGACAGAATCGATGCTCCACATGAGCAAGGGGGGGGGGGGGCACAATGCGTCACTACGCCTAGAAGCGCTTAGGAACGGGAGATGGCGCAATAAGTATTATTTCTCGAACACAGTGATATGTTTTTGGCGCGATTATCGTGCCACAACAACATGTAGGTTTCGAATTGCATCTTCTACGCGTCGCACCGCCGTATGTTTTTTCTGACCTCCGACCGAGAGAGGAATAGCGACAGAGAAATATACGAAAATATCGTACGTCTCTCTCGCACTTCTTGTTTAAACGTCGCCGCTGTCCGCTTTGAATTTTCGCGGTTCCGAGGTAGCGCGCACCGATGCTGCTGCGCATTAGTCTCGGATTATGCGATACGAAAATGCAGGTTTGGACTTGCATTTTCTCCGCGTCATACCTCATTATTCTCGGAAGTTAACCTTCAATGTCCGTATGTTTTGCCTATGGCCCTAAAGAGCAATAGCGACAGAGAGATATACGAAAATATCGTACCTCTCTCTCGTACCTCTCTCTCTCTCGCCTCTCGCATATCGTACCTCTCCCTGCTTGTTCAAACGTCGCCGCTGCGCGATTATCGCGCCATAACAAAATGTACGTTTCGACTTGCATATTCTCCGCGTCGTCGTACCTCATGTTACACAAGATGCCGATTGTTAACCTTCGATATCCCTATGTTGTGACTATGGTCCTAGAAGGAGGGAGAGTGCGATCTAGCCATGGGGCGATACGAGGGTTGCGGATCGCTTCCTACGACGTGTGACGAGTCATCGGCGGTACCCCCTTCACCTATTCCCAGGTCCCGTTCCCCCTCCAAACGCTCGTCCCCACCTGCCCCAGGGTCGCGGTCCCCACCTCTGACGCATCCTAACGCCGACGGGTCCCTTTCTCCCACCCGCCTCCCCCTCGCGTCCGGTGCGGTACCCCTCGCCCCGCTTCACCCCCTCACCACCCATTGATCCAGAACTCTTTTAGGATACCTACTAATAATGAGGAATTAATTGAATTGATGCGCATACATACCTGCCTGTACGACTTGTCAGACCCCAAATACCTGGATAACGACTCCAAGACGATGATTTGCGACAGTATAGGAGTTCAACTAAATGAAGAAGATAAGCCACAAAGATCTTATATTTTACAAAAGAATAACATAAAACTGTACAAAACTATAAAACTATTTCAGACACACGCGCACGCGCTCACCCCATCGTATCTTTTACACTGCATTTCATTTACAAGTATTTACAATAAATCCAATTTAACCCATTCCACTTAATCTCAACTTACACTTGCATTTCATTCCCGCCATATAGATGCAGTATGTCCGGTTCGTTTGCACACACGTTATTATTTGTGTAACTATTGAAAAAGCGAAGAACTGTTCCATACCAAAGTTGTTTGATTTGTTGGAAGAAAATTAATAGAATATTAGAATTAACGTTCTTGTATGTTCAAACGCAAATTCTAATATTCTAATAAGGGGTCATTCTGGTAATCACGCTGCAAAATTCGGCAACATTCGGGGCTCTTTTTCTCAGTGACTACAATGAATAACAATGTTAAATTTTTTTCCATTTGTTAAGCTTCTTATAATGTATACGGAACAATTTTTTAAATAAACTTTTAAACCTTCGTGATCGCACCTCCTTATAATCACACGTTGGTCACACGGGGTTGATTGTACCCCAACGTCATTTTTTAGTTACCATTTTCGTATTTTTGAATCTTTTAACCTTTCAGTGATAATTATACATTCGTAATACTCATACAATCATACCCTAATAGTCTTTTTCTAGAAATGTTAGTTTCGACAAGATGAAATTTATAGTTAAAGAAACAGTTGTGGAAAGAAGAAATTTTTTCTGCTAAAATTCATCAAATATTTAAATTTTAATACTGAGGTCTGAAAATTTATAGAAATATTGGGAAAGACATATATTTCAGGAAGAAAATTAGTTTAGAGCTGGGCGTGGCAAAAAAGGTATTTATTCCGAGGTAGGAATTGTTCTATGTTCAACAGAAATGAAATCGAAAATTGGCATATAAGTATGGTTATTTATTCGCTAGAAATAAAATAACAGGGTTGACAAGGTTTTACGCAGGGAGTGTACACCGAAGCAGAAACCGAAATTCAGACCGGTCGCGACCGGTCTAGCGACCAGTAACCGAAGCGAAAAGGAACCAATATTGTGACCGTAACAGTGAGAGGTTGTGAAAGGGAACCGAAACTCCAGACCGATTGCCTCTCGATCGGGAATCTCAGACCGAAGGCCTGACCGCTCTGCCGACTGGTCGGAGTGTTCGGTTGACCGGTCGAGTTAATTTATGGAGAGGTTTCTGTTCCTCTCCATAAATTACGAGTCGGAGCGGTTCGGAACGGGTCGGAGCGGTTCGGTTCTGTTCGGATCGGTTCAACCTAGTTGAATAAGCCGGGAAGGTATAGATGCTGTTCTTGTCGCTCACACTGTTTGTCACTCTCGTCACGGGTTTGTTGATAGCAGACTTTTGCAGTTATTTGTTACTGTAACACTGTCCATTCCAAACTATGTCGATCTGCCGAGATATTATTGTATTTCAAACAATAAAATAAAATGTAAACATATTTAACAATAGCATAAATAACAAATTTCACAGCAAAATTTATTACAATGTTTCAATTTTAATCTCTCGGAATAATATATGAAAATATTATTTAACATCTTATGAATCAGTTGTATAAGCGTTACTTCTTCAATTTTTAATGCGATATACATGTATAAAAAAAGAGAGTGGTACATCGAAAAATACTCCTGTGATGCGAGTAGTACATCTAACGTAATACAAGGATGGCCCCGTCATGATTGTACGTTGCCATTCTTTAGTACATGTAAAAGAATCAAAATTAGTTTCTTAGCAAAACAATTTGTGGGGAAAGTAAATAGAAGGATCGGATGCAATAAGAGGACTAGCGCTCGAAAATGGGAAAAATTATTGTCCAAACGCTAAGAAAGATTGGAAAATTAAATGTTATTAAACTGAATTTGAAAAAATATAGTCTTGTAAAGCTCGTCACGACACACATTTTTTCTATTTACAGTTTATTTATCCAATCATTACTATTCGAGTTAAAAATTATGAACCAAAAATTTTTCACCGTCCAAAATCATTATTTCTTTAAACATAAATTGCGATAACTTGAATAAATATTAAGGGATCGTTTTGAGACTTAAAACATAACTTCAGAAAACTCTAGCGAATGCGTAAAATGTATGCACAAAACCCTTATGTTGAAAAATGTAATAATATTTTATTAAAAAGTAATACTGGACATAACCCACGAGTTTCAACGTTCGCCGTTAAAAAGTATCGAGGCAATTTTTAGGTATATATAACATGCTGCGACAAAGTTTTTCCTTAATATACAAGGAAGATTTTCACCAATTCTCACACTGATTAATAAATAATTGTAGAAGATATGACGATATATATAAATTCTAAACTTGCTAAAACTGCTAAGTAGCGCCTTATATACGCGGCTGCAGACTGTTGGTGGCCTACGAGATTTATGTCCAGTATTACTCTTTAATTAAATATGTTTGAGATTCAATTAGTTCATACTGCCGCCACACTCACGTACAGCGCAGCCCCTCGCGGACTCAGCTCAGAGCAACAGATCGACGACCATCCACCAATCAATGGCGTGGATCGTAGGTCAATCACCAATCGGTGACGCCGAGCGACCAACACTCATCCAATCAGCATGTCGTTGGAAACGGTTTCAGTCTGTTGAGACTGCGCGAAATAAATCACACTTTGCCACATCTATCGATCAACCAATCAGATTTTCACACGTTTGTCGATCTACGAGATGGTTCGAGTCGACACCGGCAACGGAAATCATCAACTTTGATTATTCTTGTTCACGTCGTGTAAGGAAAAGGATCCTCGTGATTGCAATTTTCTTTATCGCGTGAATTCTCTACAGCTTTGTTAGCTCAATCTCATTAATTTGCTCAAGTGCTTGTTCATTGCTTAAGACTCGTATTAAAATCTGATGTGGTGAATTGATTGTGATTTTGTGTTCATTCCATCTCACACGTGGCGGTACATTTCACATTTCTCTGCTCACACAAGTGGCCGTTCAAACAGCAAAATGTTCACACCTTTATACTCGCGCTCACTTTTTGTACAGCAGTATTTTAATTAAAGACAAACGCATTTTTATCTCACACACTGTGGTGTAGTGCATTGTGTACCGAACATAACCTCACCTACCTACCAGCGCTCAAAACTTTCAGACTATTTAACATTTTGGTCCTTCGAGCCGGAGCGGTATTAGTGCAGTGCAGTGCAGTGCTCAAGCTCACGCTCACACGCTCACTCAGTGACATTGAGAATGGCCGGAGACGATGCCAGGAAGACTTCCAAGGAGACCGCGTCGAGGTCAACGTCACCTTTGCCTCAACCGCGTACACTTGAGCTTCCAACGGAGTCTTCTGGGATTCTACCGTCGACTGCGATGGAAATAAGAGCCTCATCACCATCTGTTCTTCCATCGCTGCTCGTGATAAAGGCCAAAACGCAGGTGAGTCGACTCCAGTCAATGATCACGCTGCAATCTCAAATTCCAACACATGCTCATACAACCTCTGCCGATGAGGTACGTCTCCTCTCAGCTCACGCCGAGGATATCCATAAGGAGTTCTGCAAAGGAACATGCTTATTTTGAGACCGTCTGGCCGGTAAAGTGCCTCGATCACGAATATTTTGAGATGGATGTGGCCGCCCAAGAGAGAGATCTGGCACTCAAACTCAAAATACGACTCAACCGCCTCCAAGAAGACATTGAGGCAAATGCACAGTCAAAAGCTGTGTCCCCCAGTGCAGTTTCATCTCGAGCCACGAAACTGCCAGAGATCTCGCTGCCGACTTTTTCAGGCAGCTATGTGGATTGGCCTGCATTCATCGAGCTCTTCACATCTTTGATCATCAACGATGCTCAGCTCATGGAGATTGATCGCCAGTTTGACTGGAGAAGCAGCACGGCACGTTAATGCTCACCCGCTCAGAGGCTCTTCCTTTCAACCATGTTGGGAATACCTCACTAAAAGATTCTCTAACAAGAGGATCCTTGTTCAGGAACAACTGGACAAGCTGTTCAACTTGCCAGCTATATCTAACCGCAGTGCAACCTCTCTCAAAGACTTGACGTCGACGATCAATGAAGTGAATAAGGCACTCAATGCCTTGGGTGCGGCAGAGGAGATGCACAATTGCATCTTGGTGCACATGGCCAACAACAGCCTCAACAAAAACACGCGTGAGGCGTAGGAAACGTCTGTAGGCACTGCCACCGAGTTTCCTCGTTACGAACAACTAGAGGCGCAAGTTCATCACGTTGTACTCACTCTGCCGTAATTGTTGCGGCAGACACAAGACCGATGCCTGTAAGTCATCGCAACGGTGCAAGACGTGTGGAGCCAAACACCATACTATGCTACATCTGCAGCAACAGAAATCAACAGCTCAGACTTCAGCTCAACCGAAAGCAACCACTGTTGCATCCACTCCTTCGTCTCAAACCTCTCATCAGGAGGAAAATAAGAGGACAGAAGATGCTCAAGATTATTGAAGTGACGGTGCAGTCGTCAATCACATTTCAAGCACACCAACCACACATCAATACATACGCTCAGCAGGTCGGCATTCACACTTCTCACACGCAGCAAGCTTTCATGCATCAACATTCTCAATTACGCTGCTGGCGACAGCCAACGCCATGCTCATCTCACCGGTATCAAGGTGGCCTGTTCGGTTGTTAATCGATTCGGGATCAGAACTCACAATCATCAGAGAGGAGCTTGTCACTCAGCTCAATCTCCAACGAACCCATTCATCCATCAATATCATAGGCATTGGGGGCAACAAGTCAACTCAGACCCGAGGTGTCGTGACCATCATCCTTCGCTCAAACTACGACACTTCTACGGTGTCGACGCAAGCTCATGTTCTACGAACATTAACATCAAGCTTACCGTCTGTTCACACGCCTCCTCAAGAATGGCCTCACCTCAAGAAATTGAAGTTGGCCGATCCAGAGTTACTCAAGACGAGGCTCATCGACATCGTCATTGGCGCAGACACTTATGGAAGAGTTATCAAGTCCAGCATCATCAAGGGCGCCCCTTCAATGCCAATTGCCCAGCTATCAGTCTTTGGGTGGCTCGTTCTAGGACCAGTCAACGCAGCTTCATTAAAAGCAAGTGTCTCACATCAGGCTGCAGTGGTGCAGCACAGCAATAAAGCAATACAAGATCTATTGGCAAGATTTTGGGTCCAAGAAGAGCTCCCGACAGATGCACCAGCTCAACTCACAATAGAAGAGCAGGAGTGTGAAGATCACTTTCGAGCGACACACACTCGCGATTCTACAGGGCGATACATTGTGAGGATCCCTCTCAAGACATCACCACAACTACTGGGCAATTCGTACAACACAGCTCGAGCTTGCTTGAAGCGCACGCTCAACAAGCTCAACAAGGACAGCGACTATCGCGACCTTTATCATGGGTTCATGCGTGAATACATGGAGCTCCAGCACATGGTAAGAGCACCATCTGTTTCACCAAATGTTCATTCTATTTTCTATCTCCCACATCACGGAGTGCTCAAGCTCGACAGCCAGACAACGAAGTTGAGGGTCGTCTTCAATGGATCAAGCCCGACGTCATCTGGGCACTCAGTCAACGACCTCATGCACACAGGTGCAAATCTCCTACTTAACATCACTGACGTTCTCCTGTGGATTCGTCAGCACAAGTACATCTTTGCCACAGATGTGACAAAGATGTATCGGCAAATCAAAGTACATGAAGACGATCAGGACCTCCAGAGAGTGCTTTGGATTGATGAAGATTCAAAGGAGGTGCCCTACAAGCTCACAACGGTCACATATGGGACCAAGGCTGCTCCATTCTTAGCTGTGAGGGCCTTGCTACAATTAATTGAAGATGAAGGCCATCGCTTTCCACTAGCAGTGTCCTCCATCACTCATGCCAGATACGTAGACGACATATTTGGCGGTGCCGATACAGGTGAGACACTTATCACAATTGCTCAACAATTAAGGGACCTGTGCAACGCGGGAGGCTTTCCACTTGCCAAATGGCATTCAACCTACCCTCCGTTGCTTGAATTACTTTCTTTCAACACTAGAGCTCAAGGCTCAATCCTATCACTTGACGACTGCAATACCAAGATTCTCGGATTACAATGGAATGTTCACAATGACGCCTTTTCGTTCTCAGTAAAATCAAGTACAAAGTTAAGGCTCACCAAACGCCTTATTCTCTCAGAAGTAGTACAAATATTTGATCCACTCGGCTTTTTATCACCAGTCATAATTCGAGCAAAGACACTTCTGCAAGAGTTGTGGCTGCACAAGCTCAACTGGGATGGTCCACTGCCATCCCAAGTCACATCGAACTAGCTCACCATCAGAGAAGATCTTCAAGGCCTGGCCAGGCTCTCAATTCCTAGATGGTTCAACACCCTCAGCAATTCAACAGTGGAACTACATGGATTCTCTGATGCTTCGCAACTCGCCATGGCAGCGGTAATTTACATTACCGCAACATCACCGTCCACAAATCACAGCGTGTCGACACTCGTGTGCTCCAAAACTAAGGTGGCACCCCTCAAGAAGCTCACCATTCCAAGGCTCGAGCTTACCGCAGCATTAATGCTCGCAAAACTAACAAAATATGTTCAAGCTACTGTTCAGTTCAATATTGCTACAATTCACCTGTGGACGGATTCTCAAGTTACATTAACATGGATCACGCTGGAAGGATTTCGTAAGGAACCGTGTCACCCAGATTCAAGAGCTCACCTCCAACGCTGAATGGAGACATGTTCCCGGTTTGACATAAATCAAACCCAGCTGATTGCGCCTCTCGAGGCTTAACAACAACTCAGCTTGAACATCATGAGCTGTGGTGGATGGGACCATCATGGCTCACTCAACCCAGTGACACTTGGCCAACACAACCAACATTGAAGGATGACTCTAGTGCACAAGAGGCTCGTCCAGGAATTTCACATCTGCTCAACATTCAGAAGATCGAATACCACTGGGATCTCATACACAAATATTCATCTCTCAACAAACTTTTTCGCATCACTTCAATCTGTTTCAGGTTTGTTTCCAGGTTGAAGAGATCACCACTTACGCGTCCAACCCCCACTGTATCACCAACTGACCTAGAGTGGGCCAGACTCTTCTGGGTCAAGGCAACGCAGGCAATCTACTTTTCCAGCGAGCTCAAGATTCTCAGTTCCGGATCAACTTTGCCATCATCTCACGTCTTCAATCGACTTACGGCTTTCATCGATCAGCATGGAGTCATACGAGTTGGAGGAAGACTCCACCATGCTCATTTGGCTTACGAAAGCACACCTATTGGATCATCGGAGGGCGAGCGCCAGTGAAGTCTCACGTTCAACGGTGTGTTGTGTGCACTCGACAAAGGGGGATCCGTGCCCATCAACTGATGGGCCAACTACCTCTTTCATGAGTCGCACCCTCACGGCCATTCACCCACACTGGCATTGATTACGCGGGTCCAATCACTCTCAAGACGTGGAAAGGGAGAGGTGCAAAGATACAGAAAGGCTGGATCTGTGTCTTTGTCTGTCTCACAACATCAGTTGTTCACTTGGAATTGGTTACGGACTATTCGACTGAAGGGTTCATCGCCACCTACAGAAGATTCACCTCAAGGAGAGGAATCCTTCACACCCTTTATTCTGATTGTGGAACCAACTTTGTTGGAGCCGACACGATCCTCAAGAAAATGTTCAATTTGGGTTCACAAGAACACCATCATTTGAATCAGCTGTTTGTCAACGATAAAACAGATTGGTGTTTCAATCCACCAGCTGCACCCCAGTAGTATAGCTAAGGCGATTCCAACCCAAATTTGAGTTTCAAGGTCTTGATAAGAATTTGCCTCTGACCTTGAAATCCAAATTTGAGTTTCCAGACCGCAGGAAATCCAACGCAGCAGGCGGCGGGCGGTCGGCGGCGGCAGGCGGCGGCGTGCGGCGGCGGCGGATGACGTCATAGGGATGGCGGAATGGTGGGGATAGCGCGAGAACCGATACCGAATCGATACCGAACCGATACCGAAGAAGTGCATCGAAGAACCGCGGGTGAAGTGCTAGTCTCTCGGGTGTGGTACAGACTGTTGGTAAGGAAGGAAATATTAATTTAAGATATTAATATAAATGAAAAAACAGAATCTCCGGCGACGGGGCTCGAACCCAAGACCTCCGCGGTACGAGTCAGCCGCCTAACCAACTCCCCCAACGCCAGCTCTCCGACATTAGTCTTCCATAAATGGTATATATGTGGCGACTCGCCACATTTCAAATATGCGAGGGAACGCGCCTGGCAACGCCAGGCGACCGAGAAAACCCGAAGGACTTCGGGGGGGCTCAGCCGGCTCCGCCGCCGGGAGGACGCAGACGAGACTCGTCGGAAAGCTCTCGCGAAGGAAGGAGCTAAACGTTTGGAATTATAATTTCTGATAATCGAATCGTAATAAACGACTATTGCGATTAAGTTAGGAGATATTCATTTAATACCCAATCTCCTACATTGGTGACTCCGACGGGGAATACAATAGTTTTCGAATTCCGTGATATAAGAAAAAAAGTCCAACCGTCCACAAGAGCTGGTATCCCAGCTTGCTGATATAGTCAAGCGAAACAGAAGCGTCTCCAGGAAACGCTCTACCAGCCGTTCTCGAAGTCAGGCTCGTGATCGTTCCAATGAAAAAAAATTGCACAAATCAGGTACGTGCTGGTACCACTTCAAGTTTGGGAAGGACGCTCGGAAGTGTATAACTGGCTGCAAGTTCCCGGGAAACTCAGCAGAGAGTCGTTAGAGGCGGCAACAGACACTCGGACATCATCTGCCCGCCTATTCGTCACCGACAGAGTCTCTGGTATCCAGTTTCTGGTTGACACGGGCTCTGACGTGTCAGTGTACCCACAAAGGGGCGCAAAGACTTTGTCTACGCCACTGAATTACCATTTGCATGCTGCAAATGGCACCCTTATAAACACTTTCGGCGATTCAGTGTGTTTGAGATTAAGCTGGATGAGCACACTGGTGGAAAGTGAGGTTAGGACGACAGTGAGAAGGGTGAAGAACAGTCACAGTGATCTGAGCTGAGTTCGTAGTCAGTTTATTTAAACGACTCGATGAGCCGGTGAGAATTGAGCACTTGGTGAGTGTGAAAATGATGAGCTTTGAGCTCCCGTGTTACTCGTTGAGTACACAAAATCTACGGGCACGTGGTGAGCACAGAAGAACGCAGTTCTCCGCGAGCAACCACTCACAAAACTCCCCGTAACCGCAATCAAAGCGAATGATCGCCTGTGAGCACAACGGAGATCTTAGTGAGCACCTGAAAGCACGTAGCACTGAGCAATTCACGTGATGTGAAGACGGAACGAGAATAACCGCGAACACGTCTTGCGTACCATACAGCGTGAACAAGAGAGAACTTCGGACAATCAGACTTCCGGTGCGGGTCGTCTCGAACATTCTCGACGATCGACCGACATGGGGAAATCCGATTGGCCGAGTCACAGTACTGGTGAGCTGTGATTTGCTACGCGCTTTCTACAACCGGCCGAAACCGTATCACGCGGTGCGCTGATTGGATGATCGGTGGCCGAGGAGCGCAGATGATTGGTGATCGACTGGCGCTCAGCGTCTGCGATTGGCGGATCGACCGTCGATCCGCGACTCTGTGCTGAGTCCGTGAGGTGCTGCGCCGAGAGTGAGAGTGGCGGCTTTGGGAACTAATGCATTCCCAAACACAGTGATTACTTTGAACATAGACTTACGCAGGCAACTAACATAGCGTTTCATCGTGGCGGAGGTCTCGCACCCGATAATAGAAGCGGATTTCCTCAGCCATTTTGGACTCCTCGTTGATCTTGGGAATCGCAGGATCATCGACCAATTAACAGGCCTTTCGACTGCGGGAAAGGAACCGAGGTTCCTGGCGGTCGCTTCTGTACGAGCTCTCCAACAGGGTGGTGATTCACCATCTCTTCGGTTGCTGGGCAGATTCCCTGAGATCACCAGGCCTCCGGGCGTTTTCAAACAGGCAAAGCACTCCACGGTGCACTACATCAACACGACCGAGGGGCCACCTGTCTCCAGTCGGGCGCGAAGACTGGCTCCCGATAAACTCAAAATTGCCCGAGAGGCGTTCGAGGAGATGGTGAGGCGCGGTGTCGCGAGACGTTCCAGCGGACCTTGGTCTTCGCCGCTCCACATGGTTCCCAAGGTGGCTCCCAAAAAGTATTCTGAAGAGGCTCCTGAGGCGGGGGAGTGTTGTAGAGTCTGTGGGGACTACAGACAGGTGAATGCTCGTACGTTGCCAGATAAGTACCCAGTCCATTATCTCGAGGACTTCGCGGCGAACTTGCACGGCAAGACGATTTTTTCCACCATTGATCTGGTTCGGGCGTTCAACCAAATCCCGGTCGCGCCAGATGACATTCCTAAAACTGCTATTATCACACCATTCGGTTTGTTTGAATTTACAGTAATGACGTTCGGTTTACGCAATGCGGCACAAACGTTTCAACGTTTCATAGACGCAGTTACGCATGATCTACCATTCGTATTTCCTTACATCGATGACTTGCTGATCGCCTCAGAGAACGAAGCTCAACACCAGGAGCATCTGGAGACCCTTTTCAGCCGGTTGAGTGACCATGACCTCGTTATTAACATGACCAAATGCCATTTTGGCAAAGGAGAAGTGCAATTCCTGGGACATACAATATCAGCCCAGGGAATTAAACCACCGCGAGACAGAGTCGTCTCTATAATGGAATTTCCGAGGCCTGAAAATATTAAAAAACTACGTGCTTTTATAGGTACACTTAATTTTTATAGGCGATTCATCAAAGGGTGCGCGCAATTACTGGCACCCTTAAACCGTCTTCTCGTGGGCCCGGAAATAAAGAATTCTACGGCAATCACTTGTACGCCCGAACTCGAGGAGGCCTTCTCCAAGTGCAAGCAGAGCTTGGCGGACGTCGCACTTCTGGCGCACCCTGATGCCAACGCTGAGTGGTCGATCTTCACCGATGCATCCGATCACGCGATCGGAGCAGTCCTACAGCAACACACCCTGGGTGTTTGGCAACCTCTGGCGTTTTTCAGCCGAAAGCTGGCACCAAACGCATTAAAGCTCTCCACGTACGATCGGGAACTCCATGCGATCTATGAAGCAGTAAGACATTTTAAGCATATTTTTGAGGGGCGTCACATAATCATCTTTACAGACCACAAACCCCTTACCCATGCGTTCAATCAACGCCCAGAAAGGGCTTCTCCTTGGCAATTCCGACGCCTGGACTACATTGGCCAATTCACGCCCGATATCAGACACATCTCGGGCTCTGAAAATATTCTCGCCGATACAGTTTCGCGTGTCAATGCGATTTCTCCGGCAGTTTCGTTGCAGGATCTGGCCGAGGCTCAAAAGGGGGACCAAGAGCTCGCTGAGTTTCTGAAAAGCGGGAGCACGAGCCTCCAACTTAAGAGGATCTGCTTTCAGGACCCGATCTCACTGTTTTGTGATGTTTCATCAGATTCAGTACGTCCATTCGTCCCACGGCAGTGGAGGAAGCCTGTCTTCGACTCGCTCCACTCACTGGCGCACCCTGGACGGCGTGCATCGTTGAGGCTGATTGCGCGTCGATTCGTATGGCCGGGAATGAACAAGACGTGCTTGGAATGGGCGAGATCCTGCGTCCAATGTCAGCAGAACAAAACGACGAGACATAACAAATCTCCGATTGCTGATTTTGACCTGCCTACGCAACGGTTCCAGCACATCCATGTGGACCTGGTGACTCTGCCTCCGTCGAGAGGGTTTCGCCAGTGTCTGACGGTAATTGATCGTTTTACCCGTTTTCCAGAGGCTGTACCTCTCGAGAACGCGAGCAGTGAACCTGTCGCACGAGCGTTGCTTTTGAATTGGATCGCCCGGTACGGGGTTCCCCTCCGAGTTACGTCTGACCGAGGAGGCCAATTCGAGTCGGATTTGTTTGGAAGCCTCAATCAGCTGCTCGGGACCAAGCATCTTAAAACAACGCCTTATCACCCTCAAGCGAATGGTCTCGTTGAGAGGTTGCACCGACAGCTTAAGGCGGCAATGCTGTGCCATGGGGAGACATGGGCCGACGCCTTACCGGCAGTCCTGATGGGCCTGCGAGCAGCGTGGAAGGAGGACGTCGGAGCAACACCTGCGGAGTTGGTTTACGGCGAAACAATCCGCCTGCCAGGGGAATTCCTCGCCCCGTCGGCACGAGACGCTGCGGCTCCGGTTCTCGTGAAGCTTCTTCGCGACCATTTCAGGGATCTGGCACCCGAAAAGACGTCGTGTCACGGAAAACATTCAGTTTTCATATTTAAAGACTTACAAAAGGCCACTCACGTTTTTATCAAAAAGGGACAAATCGGACCCTCGTTTTCATCGCCTTACGAGGGCCCTTACAAGGTCGTAAGTAGAGGCGAGAAGTTCTTCACAGTAAAAATAAAAAATAAAAATACGCCGGTATTAGTCGACCGGCTCAAACCGGCATACGTCGTCCATGAGGACCTTCTCGTTCCTCAAACCGCTCCTCCACACGCGGAGGTAAAAAGGGCGCCGTCTAGGAAACGCGTACGATTCGATTCTTAGCCGAATTAGCAGGATTTTTGTCTCCCGTCCCGTTTCGCGACTGGTGACATCTGACCACTCTTGTAAATAAGCTCTTACTTTCGTTTTATCTCCCTTGTAAATGTTCCCTTCCCTTCGTTTTATCTTTCTTGTAAATATTGTAAATACTCACTTTCTTTTATATTGTTCTTTGTAAATACTAAGTAGTTTTGTAAGTTAGCCTTTACTAAGAAGGGGAGACATGTGGCGACTCGCCACATTTCAAATATGCGAGGGAACGCGCCTGGCAACGCCAGGCGACCGAGAAAACCCGAAGGACTTCGGGGGGGCTCGGCCGGCTCCGCCGCCGGGAGGACGCAGACGAGACTCGTCGGAAAGCTCTCGCGAAGGAAGGAGCTAAACGTTTGGAATTATAATTTCTGATAATCGAATCGTAATAAACGACAATTGCGATTAAGTTAGGAGATATTCATTTAATACCGAATCTCCTACATATATGCCGAGCGTAATAATTTATTTTTATCGGTTGAAGTCGGAAAAGATCGGCTTTTTCACACCGCGTCTTCGGGGACGGGAAAGAGACAGAGCATTACTTTAAAGCTAAATTCTAGGGAGGGAAACAGACAACACTACATAGGGGTACAATCGCTTTCGTTCTAAAGCTAACGAGTTATCTCATAATGTTTTTTTCAATCTTAGCGTCGCGGCGTATCGCGCAATCGCGTGTAATTTGACTCCTCTGGAGCAGCCGTGCAGGATGATACCATTATCACGGCGTGAAGAAGGCGCGAAGAAAATGTAATACCCGAAAAATCTCTTTCAGACCTTGGCCCACCCCAAAAATTTTTTCAGACCTTGGCCCACCCCCGAAAACTTTTTCAGAGGGAGGGAATGACCTTGGCCCACCCCCGAAATTTTTTTCCAAACCAAAATGTGATGGAATTTTCCCCCCAACACAGAGAAATAATAATTAATTTTTATCGGATGATGTCGGGAAAGATCGACTATTTACAAACCATGTATTCCGAGGATGGGAAAGAGACAGAGCATTACTTTAAAGCTAAATTCAGAGGAGGGAAAGAGACGCCACTACGTAGTGGTACAATCGCATTTTATTTTACAGCTAACAAGTTTTCAAAGCGTTCCGATTCAGCGTCGCAGCGTATCGCGCGATCGTGGGTAATTCGACTCCTCTGGAGCAGCCGTGCAGGATGACGTCATTTGGCAGCGCAAATCATAGAAAGAATTATGCGGCGGCAGCAGAAACTTTTTTCCATACCAATATGTGATGGAATGTTTTCCCCAACATAGAGAAATAATAATAATTTTTTAATCACTGATATAGCGAATTATTATGTAGCAAACAGACATATTTTTCCGAACCATTATGTAGCCAGCATTCTAAAGCTAACATGTTTTTAAAGCGTTCGGATTTAACGTCGCAGCGTATCGCGCGATCGTGTGTAATTTGACTCCTCTGGAGCAGCCGCGGGGGATATCATTTGGCAGCATGAAGAAGGCACGAACAAAATGTAATAATTTTTCGGAAACTTCGAATCTTAGAATTAGGAGGCGAGGAGAGAAGGGGGGTGATGGGTAAATAAAATTGAGAAATAATATACGTTTAAGACATATACAGGGTGTCCGCGGGAAGACTCGACAGCCGGTTTTCTCCTAAACTATTGGAGATAAAAATATATAAAAAATAGAGAACTGCATGGTACGAGGGGGCCAATTAATTAGCGCGAACGAATTTTTTTATCGATTATTATTTTAAAAGATACGATGGTCAAGTTCGGTTTTTCAAATGGAACTATTTTTCTTGAACACCTGAGTTGATAGTGCGTTCCAAGACAAATTCAATAAGCTTTAATGTATACACTTTATTTTCACTGGTTTTTAAGATATTGCGCTTGCAAATTTACTGATTTTCACTGGAAGAAAACTGTCTGGTATAGCACGCACCGGGGACGGTCTTACTGGATCCACGGGTGGCACTGCCTTTTGAAATAGATACCTACCTGCCAAAGGTCTACGCCAGGCCCAAAGGCTGGACAATTTTTTTCCGTCAGAAATGCTACTTAGGTAGGTACATCTGCGGTATCGAGAAGCGCACCGTTACTTTTATTTCGCACTTGCTTCTACGCTCGGATGGCCGGTTCTTTTGGGAGGGATGCAAGTTCGATTGGTTAGGTTAGGAGGAGTGAAAGTTGCTAGACTAAATTTCAATCATAGGGAGCAGATTGTATCAGAACCATTCGGATTTGCATTCCTCACAAACGGCTGCTCTCTTGAAGAGGCCCTCTTCACAGCAATGCCCACCTTCTCTCGCACGGAATACGTTAACGCTTGCTTTTCTTCTGATATTGAAGCTCGTGTTTATACTCGAGAGGACCACGCGTCGAAATAATTCTTTATTTTTTATCGTATGGATATGGAAGTGTCGCAGATGGATTCCTTGGGGTTTTCCGATGAAAATCATGTCAAGTGTCGTGGAAATCGGACAACTCTTACATAAGGAATACAATTTGCTTGTGTCAAAGTAGTCCGATTTGCATGACATTTGGTACGATTTTCATCAGAAAAACATAAGGAATCCATTGGCACCACTTCCCTTTCGATACGACGAAGAAAAGAATTTCTTAATACGCTCAAATGGATATTTCACCCTCGACTGCGGGGGCTCGACCTCAAATCGCTACGCCCGGCCCAGGATTCGTACCTTTTTCCGGAAAAAGCCATAAAAATCGGGTGAGGCAATGCGAAGGTCTGTCGTCGCCACGGGGTGCCAGCGCATCTCCTTGACGGGCGTTGCTCCAGAATTACCCTGTATCATTTGGGCAGTGTGTGACCCGACTACCCTCCGTGTAATTGGTCTGCGCGAAGTGGGGCGCAAGTCCGATCATTATCAGTACTCCTGCCCGAGAGGAATACGATTTACTTTAATTATAGTACATGTGTGTTTTGTAATAAAATGTTTCTATCGTCTCCTGAATTCAATAACTGGCATCCAGATATCTACGCTCCTACAATCCACCGTCAACACGGCTCGTGGAGAGACACAGGAAGAAAAGGGGTAGCCCGCTGTCGACGCGTGGTCCTCTCGAGTATAAACACGAGCAATATACACGTCAATATCAGAAGAAAAGCAAGCGTTAACGTATTCCGTGCGAGAGAAGGTGGGCATTGCTGTGAAGAGGGCCTCTTCAAGAGAGCAGCCGTTTGTGAGGAATGCAAATCCGAATGGTTCTGATACAATCTGCTCCCTATGATTGAAATTTAGTCTAGCAGCTTTCACTCCTCCTAACCTAACCAATCGAACTTGCATCCCTCCCAAAAGAACCGGCCATCCGAGCGTAGAAGCAAGTGCGAAATAAAAGTAACGGTGCGCTTCTCGATACCGCAGATGTTCCTACCTAAGTAGCATTCCTGACGGAAAAAAATTGTCCAGCCTTTGGGCCTGGCGTAGACCTTCGGCAGGTAGGTATCTATTTCAAAAGGCAGTGCCACCCGTGGATCCAGCAAGACCGTCCCCGGTGCGTGCTATACCAGACAGTTTTCTTCCAGTGAAAATCAGTAAATTTGCAAGCGCAATATCTTAAAAACCAGTGAAAATAAAGTGTATACATTAAAGCTTATTGAATTTGTCTTGGAACGCACTATCAACTCAGGTGTTCAAAAAAAATAGTTCCATTTGAAAAACCGAACTTGACCATCGTATCTTTTAAAATAATAATCGTGTCACGTCCCGGGTGGAGGTCTTTTGGGGACAATGACATGTGGGGTAGGAGTCAGGCGCGAATCTAAAATCCAGCACTCTGAGAATTTTGGAAGGAACCCAGGCGCGAATCTAAAATCCTGCACTCTGAAGGTTTTGGGGAATGTCAGGCGCGAATCTAAAATCCAGCACACTGAGGGTTTGGGAGGATGGTCAGGCCCGAATCTAAAATCCAGCACACTGAGGGTTTGGGAGGATGGTCAGGCGCGAATCTTGAATCCAGCACTCTGAGCATTTGAGGGAACCCAGACGCGAATCTTTAATCCAGCACTCTGAAGCTAGGAGGAGATCAGGCGCGAATCTTAAATCCAACACGCTAATCGACCAGGGAAGGTTTAAAAGGTGAATACACACCCGGGGAACACCCGTTAGAGCACCTTATGTTTGTTTTGATTTAAATGATAAGATTGACCGTTGCATTTATGTAAAGAATACCACGCGTATGGTTTCCGAGATTAGCACGGCTAATGCGAAAGTACGTTTGTAAACAGCGAATGCGCTCTCGCGTTTACTAACAGGAATCAGCTGTTGCGGCATCTTTATACCCCAAGGATACACACAATAATTCGAAGCGTGATTCGAAACAAAGAGGTTTATTGGCTTTAAACATGAGTACGATAAAATGGTTAACGGTAATTAGCCACTATATAAGTATATGAACATGAAATACAATAGCTGATGATAATTACGTGAAATGATGATCGCAATAAGCGTATATGTATATATAGGAGCAATAGATATGAATAGTAATACGAAATAGTCAATGATCGCAATAAGCGTATATATAGAAGCAATATGAATAGCAAAGATCGCAATAAGCATATATATATAGAAAACAATAGTTATAAATGGTATGGTGATGATAAGCACGATAATATTAGATAATAATGATAACTTACAGTAGTTGCCGTAGAACACTGAAGTTACTTTTAACACTTTTATAGATATACTTTGAAATACTACGATCTCTATCGACGATAGGTTTCTGTCGTAGAAAGAGGTCCTGGCCTCTCGATCCTTTGTATTTATATGGGTCACATTGTGTGTTGCGGGGGGTACGCGCGGTAGGGACCTTGACATATTTAAGAAATACGTCGTAGTAGGACTTCCGGGGTTTTTATAACTGGTATGTCTATATTTAGACTATGTTTATGTCACGTACGCCAAATTTGCGTCGCAATTAGACTTCCGGGGTTTTTATGACTGTGATTTTGAGATACTCATCCCATCGGATGGATTTTGGGTGTTCTAATGGGAAAGGGGTTAAAATGGCTTGGGCTCAGTGAGTCGTATGGAGGGGAGTGAGACGTAGTCTCGATTTAAGAGGGTTTTGTTACGAATGACTTGTTTGAATTCAAGTATTGAGGAGGGATTGGTGCCTCGTAGGGCGAATAGGCGATGGGGTTTTGTACCGACCATCTTGAGATGGGGACCACTAAGGTACATCGTCAAGGTGATTGTGAAGTGCAATTACTAAAGCAAAAACAAACGGTAATTGAAAACTTGCACACGAAATTTGTCGAACCCAAAATGCATTCGGGCGTAACTACCAAATCGGGCAACCCCACGTTGGAAGGTCTTTCCGAACAGATGTAAACCATGCAAGGGCTAATAGAAAAACTTCTTGCTCCCCCGCCAGTCGCGAATAATTTTGCCACGCCAGGTTCCTCCCGTTTCGATAGAAAACCGGTGCCAAATTATAATAAAGTTCCTGAGGCATTGAATCGTAACTATATTCCGGACCAGGATCCAACACCCCAGATCACGTTAAAGGACGCCATAGAAACCGTCCCCAATTTTAATGGACATAATATACCAGTCGTGCAATTCGCGAGAGCCTGCAATAGGGCTAAAGTTCTGGTTCCCCCGCAGGCTGAACCCCAGCTGGCGAGGTTGTTGCGCAATAAACTGCAAGACCACGCCTGCTTGGCCGTTGAGGATAGGGTTTTTGATTCCGTGAATGATTTAATTAAACAACTTAAACGCACGTTCTCCCCTGCCAAAACTTCGGACCACTATCGTGGGGAACTTGCTAATATTATTAAAGGACCGAACGAACACGTACTAGAATACATCTCGCGTGTTAAGGATCTCCGATTCGCTATTTTGGAAGAGGACAGAGAATACTATCGCGACTTCGCACGGAATCACCCCGAGGACTTAGATCGTTTGAAGTTGGACTCATTTGTGGATGGCCTTCCTCCCCATATACGAACAAGACTTTTCCAACATAATTTCGAAACGCTCGATGAAGCTTTCGAGTTAGCTGTACTCGTGGATAAGAAGATTGAAAGGGATCGTCAAAGGTTTTCCGAACAAAAAGCTACTAAATTAGTATGTCAAACTTGTAAGAAGACAGGACACGATGCACTGTCCTGCAGAGGCAATCAAAAAATAGCCTCCCAACCGTCCGAACGATATCCCCAAAACCCGAGTTGCGGGATATGGTAATCAGGCCCCTAACCCTTTAAGGCTCCCTTACTGGGACAAAACTCGACCTCCTCCCTCAAGACCTACAGAATTGCGTATCTGTGCGTATTGCAAAAAGCCCGGACATTTAATCTCAGAATGTAGAAAACGTTTATTCAATCGCAATGAGAGAAACCCTGGAACCTTCCAAGAACGAGACACGGGAAACGCTCTGCCCCTACGGTCAACTATGGAGGCGTACCATGGAACGGGCCAAGCGGAAGCGCGTCCAATACAAGCGGAACCGGGAATATCGAAACTAGAATCGCAACAGCATGGTTAAACACTGCCGATGAAGCTCCGTCTGTAATGATTCCCTTCCCCGACTTCGAAACTACACTTGAATTAATGATTGATACTGAGTCACAGGTGAACTTATTGAAAATTCAAGCCGTAAAGCTACCGCAAGAGATAGACATGAAAAATCGACTAATACTCAAGGGCATCTCTCCGGACCCCGTCACCACCCTTGGGACAATAAATATAACTATTAGGCAACAATGTTACGTTCCACGTAATCGAAAACTGAATACCACACGGAATACTAGGAACTGAATTTTTTATAAAACAGAATGCCTCAATACATTACTCAAAGAAACAATTGGAGTTCAACGGAAATTCCATTCCGTTTGTAAACAGGGTTCAACTCGTGTTGTCCGCTAGATCAAAAACCGTTTCCTTTATTAATATATTAAATTCAAATATAAAGGATGGGTATTTACCCCGGTTAGAGTTAGGCACTGGGATTCATGCTGGTAACGCTCTTGTCCGTAATCAAGACGGCAAAGCGTAGTTACAAATAATAAATTCTAATGAAATGGACATAACGATGTAACGTTCTCGAACGAGACGTTGCCGTTCTTACAGGAGATTCACGAGTAGAGCGGTTTACCCGTGAATTTGTGGGATTTGTTCGGGTGGCGTGCGATTAAGAAATGAATTTCAAGATACGAGAGTCCTTCTTTAGCAATAAATAACAATGTTTATTAAAAAATAAATGGTTATTGACCCTTGGTCACTCGGTCGATAATTAATATAATTCCTTATATGGTAATCTAGTAACGACGTATCGGTCGGTATTAAAGAATATCGCTCGGTTTTCGGTTTTCGACGCTTAGTCGGTAATTAGGAGTATTATATAGGTTTTTAGACGCTAAGTCGGTTATAAGGAATATCGCGTTAATTATTCTAAAGATACGATTCTAAATTGTAATTGAACATAAAGTCTTAGACACGTAGTCTGTATAATGTGTAATACAAGAATTGACGCTAGGTCGATTTAGTAATGTTGAGTTGAGATATCGAGAGGATTCCTTCTCTCTGTATTGTGGTGCTTCCAGTTGCCTATCAGCTTGCCCACGCTTTCTAGGATGGTAGCTGAGTGCTAGTGTAAGCGATCTCAGATTGTAGCCAGGTAGCCGGTAAAGGCGTCCCTAGATGGAAGTTGAATTTGGCTTCCTTCCTTCGGATTTGGTAATGACTTCTGGTGCCTATTAGCTGGCCCACGCCTTTGATATGGAATGTTGAGGGGCTAATTAAAGCGGCCTCGGAAAGATGTTGAGGGGCTAATTAAAGCGGCCTCGGAAGGATGTTGAGGGGCTAGTTAAAGCGGCCTCGGATTGATTGGAAATAGGACGTTGAGTTAAGAAAGACTGTTCTAGACTAGACTGTTCAAGACTGAGGGGCTAGTGAAAGCGGCCTCGATCTGGTAGGTTCGGTGGCAGAACCAAGTCTGCTCTCTGCTGCTGGCGAGCCTGTATTTAAACCTCTTGTTGGTACTTGGCCCGCGCCAATCACTAGCTGCGCGATCTCGCGCACCAATTATAATCAACATCCGGTTCGCGCCATTCGCGTACTACGCTCGGTATATTCGGCGTCCGGTTGATCGTGCTGTCTACGCACGCGCGCTCTATTCACTCGCGGCACTGAGTTCGCTTGTTTGAAAGGACGGTTATGCGCGTGCGTTGCGCGTCACTGCATTCACTCGCGCGCTGTTTGAACGCGCTCTCTTAGATATAAGGTAAACATAATTAACAATTTGTGTAAAACAAAGGAAAAATTTATGGCGATCGTAGCGGTACGTTACAACGATCACAATACCTACTGTTGAATTGGAAGAATTTGAAATTGTGATTCCAGAATCCAAACAAAGACGAACAAAAGAGACTATGACGTCTAAATGCGTCACTCCTATCCCGGCCCTAAATTTAAACAAGTCCCTCTTACCCCAGGATCCGTCGATCCACCAAACAGAGGCACCCGCGAAAGTGCACTCACTTTCACCCCCTGTGCATTATGCCAGATCAACCCTTCACCCAAATTTCCTTCAGTCTCTTAGTATTGCGTCGGGTGAGGAAGTATCAATAATTTCTGAAAAACCCACAACAAGGATGGAACAAGTGCTCGAATTAATTTCAACGGAACATATGAATCCGGAAGAAAAATTACACGTCCAAGGAATTTTAAGTAAGTACCATGACCTTTTTCATCTACCAGATGAGAAGTTGGGTCATACGAACGCTATCCAGCATGGGATCCAGACAACGGATCCAGTGCCTGTCAATACTAAACAATATCGCTTCCCTCCAGTACACAAGAAGGAAATCGATAAACAAGTGTGTAAATTACTAGAGAACGAAATAATAAAGCCGTCATTATCACCCTACAATTCGCCTATTTGGATCGTGTCCAAAAAACCAGGACCCAATGGGGAACTCCTGTGGCGAATGGTGATTGATTTTAGAGATTTGAACAAAAAGACCGTTCCTGACGCTTACCCAATTCCTAATATCAATGAGATATTAGATCAATTAGGAGGAGCAAAATACTTCTCCGTATTCGACCTCGCTTCAGGATTCCACCAAATCCCTATGAAGCCGGAAGACGCACCAAAAACCGCTTTTTCTACACCTCATGGACATTATGAGTTTGTCAGAATGCCGTTTGGACTTTGTAATGCACCAGTTACTTTCCAACGTCTAATGGACCATACCCTTACTGGACTCCAGGGCACGGAAATGTTCGTATATTTGGACGATATCGTCCTTTACGCAAGTTCCCTTACTGAGCATTTGATTAAATTTAAAAAACTCGCTCACCGTTTGCGAGAAGCAAACCTTAAATTACAACCTACGAAATGTAAATTCCTACGTAAGGAAGTCGCTTACCTGGGACATATAATTATCGAGGAAGGTGTTAAACCGGATCAAAATAAAATCCAAGCTATTCAGAAATACCCTGCACCTCGCACACCGAAAGGAATTAAAGAATTTCTCGGTCTAACCGGTTATTACAGGAGGTTCATCCCCGAATTTTCTAAGCTGGCTCGCCCTTTAACCTCTGTTACGTCCTGAAGGGACTTTTGTAAATCACCCCGAGCGGTTGGAATGATTTACCGGGTTCGCTGCTCTATTAAGGTGCTAAAGCACGCCTTGACTATACTTACCAAGGAAAGGGAGGATAACAAGGGATTGAATACATCGGTACAATGGGTTTAACGGGAAATCCAAGATGTAAAGTATATTGTTACAAAAATCAGATAATCATACCTAAAGACGGCGCTCCGTCTCGGCTGTCGCTCGCTGGTTTTCGCTGACTTCGCACGGCACGCTTGCCGTCGGTGATTCGCACGCTCGAGGTGTCGGTTGACCGAGCGTAGGTCGCGGTCGCTCGCTGTGCTCTATCGTAGCACACGGAAGTCGGTCACGTCGCTGTTCGCGGTCTCTAATCGTCTGTTCTACGCGTTCCTACGTCGATCACGAGTGACGCGCAAGGGCTCTCCCGGCTAGGCCGTTCACGGTGTGTCGGATGGAGTTACCCTTTCACGAATTACTTTCGGCTGTTCGTATTTCGCGGACTTGACGCGGAGACGCGGTCGCGGTATCTGGACGGCTCTCTGGCTCGTCGTGACTTCCTAATTCGAGCTCCCGCAATAGACTAAATTTCCGAAGTACCGCGATCGAGGTTCAAGCCTCGCACTCCCTATCTCGAGGACGGGGGAAATCGCCCCGTCAGGCGCTATCCTTCGCAACTTCCATTGCTCCATCCTCTGGAATCTAGGGCCCGGACCATCGGTGGTCACGTTGTGCCCACGCCGACGGATTCCGTGTTCGCGACCTACTAACCCGCGTGTTGCGATTCCGCTGAATCGCTGATGGCGAAATGGAAGGCGACGCGGGGACAGCAAGCACGGAATGGACCTGAAGGGCCCATGTAACACCTCCCTATTGAAAAAGGATATATCATTTGAAATATATGATTTCGGCGCACTAGTTCGGTCCTTTAAAACAATAAAAACAAGCTATTTGGCAATTATACTGATATCGGCTTTCGACGTTTCGATCTTCGTTTAGATCTTCTTCAGGAAAGTTAAAACAATAAAAGTACTGCTTTTGCTTATGAAATTAAGTCAACAGTGCTATGGCACCCCGTGTGACTCCCGAGTCAGTTGGAATAAGACTAACGTATATCGAGAACAAAACATCTGCTTATAGACAGTGAAAACAAAGTAAATACCCTTGACATTTCAATACATATTTAAACTCCCTAAATTTCAAAATTAAAGGATATACCGTTTACAGTAACCAAACATTCCTGCTCATATGATGTGTATACACTCAAAAGGTGTTAACAAGCAGTAAAACAATTACATACCCATAAACTAGTATGTAGAGAAACAGTTCGATCATACAGGGTGTCCGCGGGAAGACTGGACAGCCGGTTTTCTCCTAAACTATTGGAGATAAAAATATAAAAAAAATAGGGAATTGCATGGTTCGAGGGGGCCAATTAATTAGCGCGAACGAATTTTTTTATCGATTATTATTTTAAAAGATACGATGGTCAAGTTCGGTTTTTCAAATGGAACTATTTTTCTTGAACACCTGAGTTGATAGTGCGTTCCAAGACAAATTCAATAAGCTTTAATGTATACACTTTATTTTCACTGGTTTTTAAGATATTGCGCTTGCAAATTTACTGATTTTCACTGGAAGAAAACTGTCTGGTATAGCACGCACCGGGGACGGTCTTACTGGATCCACGGGTGGCACTGCCTTTTGAAATAGATACCTACCTGCCAAAGGTCTACGCCAGGCCCAAAAGGCTGGACAATTTTTTTCCGTCAGAAATGCTACTTAGGTAGGTACATCTGCGGTATCGAGAAGCGCACCGTTACTTTTATTTCGCACTTGCTTCTACGCTCGGATGGCCGGTTCTTCTGGGAGGGATGCAAGTTCGATTGGTTAGGTTAGGAGGAGTGAAAGTTGCTAGACTAAATTTCAATCATAGGGAGCAGATTGTATCAGAACCATTCGGATTTGCATTCCTCACAAACGGCTGCTCTCTTGAAGAGGCCCTCTTTCACTGCAATGCCCACCTTCTCTCGCACGGAATACGTTAACGCTTGCTTTTGTTCTGATATTGAAGCTCGTGTTTATACTCGAGAGGACCACGCGTCGACAGCGGGCTACCCCTTTTCTTCCTGTGTCTCTCCACGAGCCGTGTTGCCGGTGGATTGTAGGAGCGTAGATATCTGGATGCCAGTTATTGAATTCAGGAGACGATAGAAACATTTTATCACAAAACACACATGTACTATAATTAAAGTAAATCGTATTCCTCTCGGGCAGGAGTACTGATAATGATCGAACTTGCGCCCCACTTCGCGCAGACCAATTACACGGAGGGTAGTCGGGTCACACACTGCCCAAATGGTACAGGGTAATTCTGGAGCAACGCCCGTCAAGGAGATGCGCTGGCACCCCGTGGCGAGGACAGACCTTCGCATTGCCTCACCCGATTTTTATGGCTTTTCCGGAAAAAGGTACGAATCCTGGGCCGGGCGTAGCGAATTGAGGTCGAGCCCCGCAGTCGAGGGTGAAATATCCATTTGAGCGTATTAAGAAATTCTTTTCTTCGTCGTATCGAAAGGGAAGTGGTGCCAATGGATTCCTTATGTTTTTCTGATGAAAATCGTACCAAATGTCATGCAAATCGGACTACTTTGACACAAGCAATTTGTATTCCTTATGTAAGAGTTGTCCGATTTCCACGACACTTGGCATGATTTTCATCGGAAAACCCCAAGGAATCCATCGGCGACACTTCCATATCCATACGATAAAAAATAAAGAATTATTTTATTTCCTAACCAGATTTGAAATTCCAACGCGTGTTTATACTTGAGAGATGAGGAATCCGTCTTTAATTTGAAAGGAGGATGATGCAGGCGAAACCACGCGCACTCAATGGTGTACCCCTTTTCTTACTGTGTCTCTCCACGAGGCGTATTGACGGTGGATAATACTTTTCAATTCCTATATTTGGGGCATCTTTCTCGCGTGCGTCGGGACAAAAGCGAACTCAGAGCCAGACGAAAATTCATTCGCTCTTTACGATCGATGATTTATTATTTCTCCAAGAACGTTTCGACAATATCTGTTTGCCAAATTTGTAAAGGCCAATAAGAAACGTGGTGACATTGTACAGTCTGAGTTAATCCGTATATTGTTCTGTCGGTGGGTAGTGCGTACGATGACTTCGGACCCATACTATGTACCGTTGCCTACCGCCGACGCGCGGAAAATCCGCTCATAAACCGCGACTCTGGCAAGACACCGCGGCCGATCAGTCCGGTTAGTTTTTGGTAACCAGATGTGGCATCCTCCACCTCTATTTCATCAGGGTAATTCTGGAGGTACGCCCGTCACCCCGTGGCAAGGACAACACCCCGCAGTGCCCATCGAATTTTATGGCTTTCGATACTCGAAGGGTTTGGAATACCATTAAGAAGTGAGAAATATTCAGGATTTCAAATGTTTGCTTCTTTTCTTCATCGTATCGAAGGGGAAGTGGCGCCAATGGATTCCTGGCGTTCCGTCGATTAAAATCATACCAAATTTCATGTAAATCGGACTATTTTTAACCAAGTCAAGTCAGCTTGAAATGATATAAATCGATATTCCATGGAATTTCCTTCATTATGGTCCGAATAACGTCGTTCTTAGTGTCAGCTTCATCGACGAAACATAAGGAATCGGTAGGTGTCGTTTTTGCAAAGATCTGATGAGAAATGCGCAAGTCGAAGGTTTCTCACTTCTTATTAAGCACTCGAACCCCTTCGCGGGTGGAAAGCCATAAAATTCGGTCAGGCACTGCGAGGGGTTGTCCTCGCCACGGGGTACCAGGCTGCCGCATCTCCTTGACGGGCGTTGCTCCATAATTACCCTGTATCTGGTTAGGAAATAAAATAATTTTTTATTCTTTATCGTATGGATATGGAAGTGTCGCCGATGGATTCCTTGGGGATTTCCGATGAAAATCATGGCAAATGTCGTGTAAATCGGACAACTTTTACATAGGGAATACAAATAGCTTGTGTCAAAGTAGTCCGATTTGCATGACATTTGGTACGATTTTCATCAGAAAAACATAAGGAATCCATTGCCACCACTTCCCTTTCGATACGCCGAAGAAAAGAATTTCTTAATACGCTCAAATGGATATTTCACCCTCGACTGCGGGGGCTCGACCTCAATTCGCTACGCCCGGCCCAGGATTCGTACCTTTTTCCGGAAAAAGCCATAAAAATCGGGTGAGGCAATGCGAAGGTCTGTCCTCGCCACGGGGTGCCAGCGCATCTCCTTGACGGGCGTTGCTCCAGAATTACCCTGTATCATTTGGGCAGTGTGTGACCCGACTACCCTCCGTGTAATTGGTTTGCGCGAAGTGGGGCGCAAGTTCGATCATTATCAGTACTCCTGCCCGAGAGGAATACGATTTACTTTAATTATAGTACATGTGTGTTTTGTAATAAAATGTTTCTATCGTCTCCTGAATTCAATAACTGGCATCCAGATATCTACGCTCCTACAATCCACCGTCAACATGGCTCGTGGAGAGACACAGGAAGAAAAGGGGTAGCCCGCTGTCGACGCGTGGTCCTCTCGAGTATAAACACGAGCTTCAATATCAGAAGAAAAGCAAGCGTTAACGTATTCCGTGCGAGAGAAGGTGGGCATTCCTGTGAAGAGGGCCTCTTCAAGAGAGCAGCCGTTTGTGAGGAATGCAAATCCGAATGGTTCTGATACAATCTGCTCCCTATGATTGAAATTTAGTCTAGCAACTTTCACTCCTCCTAACCTAACCAATCGAACTTGCATCCCTCCCAAAAGAACCGGCAATCCGAGCGTAGAAGCAAGTGCGAAATAAAAGTAACGGTGCGCTTCTCAATACCGCAGATGTATCTACCTAAGTAGCATTTCTGACGGAAAAAAATTGTCCAGCCTTTGGGCCTGGCGTAGACCTTTGGCAGGTAGGTATCTATTTCAAAAGGCAGTGCCACCCGTGGATCCAGTAAGACCGTCCCCGGTGCGTGCTATACTAGACAGTTTTCTTCCAGTGAAAATCAGTAAATTTGCAAGCGCAATATCTTAAAAACCAGTGAAAATAAAGTGTATACATTAAAGCTTATTGAATTTGTCTTGGAACGCACTATCAACTCAGGTGTTCAAAAAGAATAGTTCCATTTGAAAAACCGAACTTGACCATCGTATCTTTTAAAATAATAATCGATAAAAAAATTCGTTCGCGCTAATTAATTGGCCCCCTCGAACCATGCAATTCCCTATTTTTTTTATATTTTTATCTCCAATAGTTTAGGAGAAAACCGGCTGTCCAGTCTTCCCGCGGACACCCTGTATAAAACTCTATGGAGCAAAAACATCATAACACATTACTTCTTTAGTAATGTTGCGTAATATTCTTGTATTTTAGGTGTTTCATATCTAAGATTTACGCTAAGCTGTTTAATCATGTGCATTGTCTCCAAAAGAATTCTCTGATTTAAATTAGTTTCCTTATCAACAATCTTAACATTGTCAAAATCAAACCTATGATCAAACTCCAACGAATGCTTGGTTAAAGCAGTATGTTGTAAGGGAGATAAAAAAATATTTCTTTTATGTTCATATACTCTTCTTTCTAAAAGTCTAGATGTTTGTCCGATATAAACCTGATTGCAACCCAAGCAAGGAATTGAATATACGATGTCAGAGTGTTTTAAAAGGGGTATTTTGTCCTTAATCAAAGGAAACAACTGTTTCGTGTAAAATGGTAATTTAAAAATAGTGTGAATTCCGGCTTTTCTAAAGATTCTTCTTATGTCATTAGAAATATTATTACAAAACGGTAATGCTACAGTGTTCTTCCAACTAATTGGTCCTACTTCATTTTTCTTTAACTCTTTCCGTCTTTCTGTTAAAATTGGATGGTAAATTTCAAACGTACGCTCCTTAATAATAGACGAAACCATTTCTATAGGATACCCATTACGCTTCAAGGTATTTTTTAGAAGAAGCAAATTAGCTGGTCGAAATTCCGGATTCGAAAGTAAAATCGCACGGTCAGTTAGTCCTTTAATTAATCCTACTTTGTGTTGCATGGGATGCGCAGAAAAGAAATTAATGTATCTGCCCGACCAACTCGGTTTATGATACCAGTTTGTGATAAATTTGTTATTAGATCTAATTACTATTGTGTCAAGAAAGCTAAGACATGAATCCTTTTCAATTTCATGTGTGAATTGAAGTCTAAGATCCTCAAGTCTAAGACAAGTAATAATATCGTCAACATATCTTTTGTAAAAAATAAGTTCAAAAGGTACCTTCGAGATCCCATAGCCGTTCCAAACACTTGTTTATAATACACTCCATTGAACAAGAAAATGTTTGATTCCAATACAAACTTTACAGCTCGGAGAAAATCGTCTCGATCAATTTTTGTGTGTTCCTCAATTTCATTCCAACGCTGATGAAGTACCTGTATGGCTAAATCGACAGGAATGTTAGTAAAAAGGGAAACAACGTCCAAAGATACCAAACGTACCGATTCATCATTAACATGAATATTCCTGATTTCTTTGCAAAATTGCCAACTGTCCACTGTGTGGAACGATGATTTTCCTACTATCTTGGAAAGAATATTGGCTAAAAAACCCGATAATTTATAAGTAGGACCACCAATCGAAGAAACGATAATTCTCCAAGACAAGCTCTCTTTGTGTGTTTTAGGAAGTGCGTACGCTCTAGGTATAATCGCATTGTAAGTTTTAAGAACTTTGCATGCTTGTTCACTTATTTGTTTCTTTTATATATCATTTGATTGGGGATCGTCCCAGCAAACCGCGTTTGACCACTTAAGATCCGCATTACAAAAGGAACCTATTCTGCAATACCCAAATTTTGAAATGGAATTCCATGTTACTACCGACGCATCTGAATACGCAATAGGAGGAATACTAAGCCAGGCTGTTGATGGAAAAGAATTACCAATTGCTTACGCTTCTCGCCTCCTAAATAAAGCAGAAATAAATTACGCAACCATAGAGAAGGAACTTTTAGCCATTGTATACACTCCGCGACAAAAAAATAGCACACTGTGTAATTTTCTTCATTTTCGCATAAGAAATTGAATAATAACGGTTCTCGTATTACGTATCAGATTCAGTCAGCAATAGATTGCACATGTTCAGGGTAAACACTTCTGTTTTGCCTACTGGCTTAAGGTACAGCTGAAAACGTAAACATTAGTGGTGACCGCTGCGTCAAATTGATAGCACACCTTCAAAGTTTTCCTTCTCCAGTTATTTCTACGTCGTCAAACTGTTCATACAGGCAAATATTTAATACTCTGCGTGTTTCAGTATCGAAATCTAGTGAAATTAACAACAATGGGTCGTGGTAAAAGATTGAGCGAGTGTGAAATAGTAACAATTAAAAATTTGCGTAAAGAAAATTGTTCCATTGCTAAGATTGCGAAATTGTTACGTCGTAGTCGTAAAATTATATACAATCTTTTAAGAAATGTAGAGGAATATGGAAAAAAGAAAAGCACAGGACGTCCAAAAGTGACAACCGACCGTCAACGACGTGCTATTTTAAGAGTTGCGTCAAATTCTGTTGCTACTGCAAGAGAAATTGCTGCAGAAGCTGGAGTAAATACTAATGTACGTAATGTACAGCGTATTATAAAACAATGTAAATACATAAAACGCAAAAAACTGATGAGCAACGAAGCGACATAAAGAAGCTCGGTTACAATTTGCTGAAAAATATATTCATTGGAGGAAAAAATGGCGGAGAGTTATTTTTAGTGACGAAAAGAGATTTACGTTAGATGGACCGGATGGATATCGTTATTTCCATGATTTGCGTAAAGAAACACACATTTTAAGTCGTCGACATTCAGGTGGTGGAGGAGTAATGGTGTGGGGTGGAATTGGGTACTATGGGAACACTGAAATTAAGTTTATAAGTGGAACAATGAAGAGTCCAAATTATATTACTTTAATAGACGAACAGTTGAAGAAACATGCAGTAACGAGTGGGGGCCCTAACTATATTTTCCAACAGGACAATGCAAGTGTTCATACAGCAAAGGCTGTCAAAGAATACTTTCGACAGCAAAATATCAAAATTTTAGAATGGCCAGCCAGGTCGCCGGACTTGAACATTATTGAAAATTGTTGGGCACAATTATCAATATCAGTATATGCCAAGGGAAAACAATTTCAGACCGTCGAGGAATTAAAAAATTACATCGAACGAAACTGGATATCATTAAGCCGAAAATTTGTTAAAAAATTATTTAAATCTGTACCCAAGCGTTTAATATCAGTTATACAAGCAAAAGGTGGAGCTACAAAATATTGAAATAATATTTTTCTGTACATATTAAGTATTTTAAGATAAATGTGCTATCTTTTTGACGCGCCGATTTTTCGTTATTTTTCAATAAGTTGTAAAATAAAATTATTCTTTTGTAATAAATGTATTCAACTACATTGACATAATTTGTTATTCTTATTAAACACTGTAAACGTCAAAAGCAATGCCATATATTGTTCCAAATCTAAAGAAACTTATATTTACATAGTGTGCTATCTTTTTGCGTTAGACACTTCCGACCTTATCTATACGGAAGGAAATTTATTTTATTTACCGACCATCAACCATTAATCTGGTTACATAGAGTAAAAGACCCAACGTCACGTCTCGTGAGGTGGCGCTTAAAATTAGCAGAATATGAATACGAAATTCGCTACCAACCGGGAAAAAGCAACAAACTTGCTGACGCCCTATCCCGTAATCCTCCTGTAGTGGAAGCATGCCCCATACGACCCCGTGAGGAAGCCGACGATAACTGGGAGGACCAAAACCCGCCTAAACGAGGTCGAGGGAGGCCGCGGGGCTCCAAAGCACCCATCATAATTAACCACAACAATTTATCTGAGATAAATTTCTGTCGAAGAAAGAGGTCCTGGCCTCTCGATCCTTCGTATTTATATGGGTTACATGGTGTGTTGCGGGGGGTACGCGCGGTAGGGACCTTGACACATTTAAGAAATAAGTCGCAGTAGGACTTCCGGGGTTTTTATAACTGGTACGTCTATTAATAGACGTATTTATGTCACGTACACCAAATTTGCGTCGCAATTAGACTTCCGGGGTTTTTATGACTGTGAAAGGAGATACTCATCCCATCGGATGGATTTTGGGTGTTTTAATGGGAAAGGGGTTAGAATTGCTTGGACTCAGTGAGTCGTATAGAGGGGAGTGAGACGTAGTCTCGATTTAAGAGGGTTTTGGTACGAAGGACTTGTTTGAATTCCAGTATTAAGGAGGGAGTGGTGCCTCGTAGGGCGAATAGGCGAAGGGGTTTTGTACCGACCATCTTGAGATGGGGACCGCTAAGGTACATCGTCAAGGTGATCAGCGATTGGGGAAATGGGATTGGTGTTGAGTTTGACGGACTTTGGTGGAGTGATTTTGAGATTTATGATAGATTTTAGAATAATACCGCGCGAAAAATAGTGGGTCATCACACCTTCCTCCTTATATGAAGAAATTTGTACATTTCTTAACATAAGGCGTGGGGTGGAATTATTTAACTGTGACATCTTGTTGACTTTGGTAGAAAAGAAAAGGAAAATAAAATGTGTGGCATATTTGGCGTTAAAGAAAATAAAAGATGTTATTTGATAATAAAAATAAAACAATTGTGTGCCCAATGGGGCCAAAAATATCTATATATATATAAAATAAAGAATATGTATATATGTATTAAATTAACTTTGAGGGAACTATTTACAAGGAAATTTTTACAAGGAAAGAAGGATTAAAGGAAGGAAGGAAATTTTGGTGGGATTAGAAAGGGGGATAGGAATATTCGAGGGTTTGGAAGGTGGGGTCGTCCAGGATGAACGTGAGGTCATAACCTCCCTGATAGAGGTCATTGAACCATCTTAGGAACTCGGGTGTCAGCTCCGTGTGGTCTGGGACCCTGGTAGCTGACTCCGTGTCCAAGATTTCCACGACTCCTGGACAAGGAGGGATGGTAAATGGGACAGGGATTTCGGGAGGTTGTGGGGAATGGTATGGAGGTAGGGATGGATGGGTGAATGCCTTTCCTGCGGAAGGGCAGCAAGGGGGCGGTGGAGTAACGGCCTCCTGCATTATCTCCAAGTCCACTGGGGGGTTGCCATCAGGGAAGTCATCTATAGTGATGACCTCGGGGGTGCGATCAGCCTCCCTGATGACAATGGTAGAGGACACCTTTCGGAGAAGGGGTGAGGCACTCCCTCCCTCCTTTATGTTTCTCCGGCGCAGCCACTGCATGTGGGAGACCCTCCTTTTGAGGCCTACCCCATTGGTCCTAGGCCCGTTGGGCTTGTGGGCCCTTTTGTGTGGCATTGTGCGTTATCTTATAACGATCTAAGAAATGATTGATTAGTATATAATCCTATATCTTGGTGATTGGGGTCAACCGGGATTCTCACGTATTCGACCAAGACGCGCTTTATTCGCGTGTATAATTTTAGTTTTGCCCTTCCACGATATTTTTAGGTTTTGAGAAGGGATTACCTCTAATATCGTGTGAGGACCAGAGTACTGATCTCCGAATTTTCCTTTTCGAGGTTCTATAAGGACGAAAACTGCGTCACCTGGTTTTGAAGGTCTCCTCGTTTATGTGTCTATCGCAGTACCTTTTATAACGGATTTTAGATTGATTTAACTTTTCTGCTGCAGCAGTTTGCAGCTCTAGCATCCTTATACTTAATTTCGAGAGGTAATGATTATAGGTTTCGTTTTCAAAATCTTCGGGCACACTTTTTCGACTGGGTACCCGGGCTATTTTCCCGAATACTAACTCGTGTGGTGTGTAACCAGTGCCCTCATGGACGCTGGTATTATAAGAAAACGCGGCCATGTCGGTCCATTCGTCCCAGTCGCTGTATTTACTGATAAACATTTTTAAATATTCCGTTAGGACAAGGTGCGATCGCTCTAAAGAACCGTTAGTTTGTGGGTGAAAAGCTGTGGTTCGAAATTGTTCAATTTTAAATTTTTGCGCGATAGTTTTCATGAATTTACCAGTGAAATTAGCTCCTTGGTCAGTGAGGATGGCTCTGGGAGCTCCGAACTGACAAATAAATTTCTTTATGAACGCATCTGCAATTTTTATTGATGTCGATTGTTTGATGGGTTCGCACACGAAGTATTTTGTTAGTAAATCCTGCATTGTTAATATATAAGTGTTTCCTTCTCTAGTGGTAGGTAACGGTCCTACTATATCCAATGCAATCTTATCAAAGGCGCGTCCAGGCGTGTCGGTAAGGATCATTGGTTGCCTGGTTTTAACACGAACGAGTTTCTTCCGCTGACAGTCCTCGCATTTCGTATATAATCTTCCACGGCTTTCTTCATACCTTTCCAAAAATAATAGTGACGAATTCGATTGTAAGTTTTAGTTACTCCTTTGTGTCCGGCTAATGCAGACGAGTGATTTTCTATAATAATATTTTGTCTTTCCGATTCTTCGGGAATTCGAACCAGCTGTAAACATATAGTGACACTGATGTCTTCTTCATTAACGGCTTCAAGTACGTCCATAATGATATTTTGCCAGCTTAAATGATCAATATTTGTAGTCTTAGCTATACTGAATGAGTATATGATCAATTCGCGTATTACATCTTTAAGGGAGGAAAGAGCTTCGCTCCAATTTGTCATGGTTAAGGGAATATTTTGTGTTTCTTTAATAACCAACCCTACGAGAATTTGTCCCTTATTATACGATACATGAGCCCTGCCCAAAGTGAGTTCGCTTGCTATTGTCAGTTCTCCTGCTTCCTGTAATTGTTTAGCTCCTTCGTCGCAAGTTTTCCCATCGGCACTTAAAAAGAAGACGAGCGTTTCCTTACGTAGGGACAATGGGTCGCGACTGATTGACGGCGTTATTCTGATATCTCGATCCGAATCTGCTTCGTATGCCGCATCACGGGAATCGTCAGGCTCAATTATTGATAACTCTGAGTCGGTTGTTGATTCGACCGACGCGTTGGATTCCACCTCGGAATCGGGGTCTTCCTGTTCCGGTGGTACTGGAGATTGTGGAGGCGAAATAATTTGATGAGAGGTGTCCGCTAATTCCATTTCTTCTTCCTGGTCAATTTCTTCTTCGCTACTCATTGGTTCCGCCGGCTCTGTTGTAGGTGTTGGAATTTTGCGTACCTTTCGGCTCGGCTGAATCCTCGTAGGCGCCGTCCTTAGGCGGTCTTTACTTGTGGGTTTTTAACGTACTCATGTTTAAAGTTAATAAACCTCTTTGTTTTTAAATCACGCTTCGAATTATTGTATGCATCCTTTGGTTATAAAGATTCCAAACTAAGACAGGCTGCCGCAACAGCTGATTTCTGTTTGTAAACGCGAGAGCGCATACACTGTTTACAAACGTACTTTTGCATGAGCTGTGCTATTCACGGAAATATTACGCGTGGTTTTCTTTACATAAATGCAACGGTAAATCTTATCACCCAAATCAAAACAAACATAAGGTGCTCTAACGGGTGTTCCCCGGGTGTGTATTCACCTTTTAAACCTTCCCTGGTCGATTAGAGTGTTGGATTCAAGATTCGCGCCTGACCATCCTCCCAAATCCTCAGAGTGCAGGATTCAAGATTCGCGCCTGACCATCCTCCAAAACCTTCAGAGTGCTGGATTAAAGATTCGCGCCTGGGTTCCTTTAAATCCTCAGAGTGCTGGATTTTAGATTCGCGCCTGACATTCCCCAAAACCTTCAGAGTGCTGGATTACAGATTCGCGCCTGACTTTTACCCCACATGTCATTGTCCCCAAAAGACCTCCACCCGGGACGTGACATAATAATAAAATAAAAAAAAAAAAGAAAATAATAAAAAAAAAGAAAATACAATTAAATAATAAATATAATATAAAAAAGAAAAAATATGAAAATAGAATATAAATAGAATATAAACATATAAAATAAAATAAAAATATATATAAATTCAATATAAAAATACATTATAAAAAGAAAAAAAATAATAATAATAATTTAATTTATTGCCCACTTTTGTGTTACAATTTAACGATCATATACTATTTCCATTTCATTCCCGTGATTGTGTCAGTGTAAGTACTTCTAATGTATCCTGCTGTGTCTTAACAATTTTTTCTATTTTACAAGTGTTTCCTAATCTATTTTATGTTGCATAATCTTCTTTTATCACTTTCCGGTTCTTTACATCTTTTCCTTCTCCCTATTATCCCCCGTAGAATAGCCAAGTTTGACCCTTCTCCTCTAATTACCTCTTTTCAATTGCTGCCACTCTCTCCACTTACTTCACATGCTTCAATCACGTGTTTCACTGTTTCTTCCTCTTTCTTACAAAGCCTACATATCCTTTCTTCTTTCAACAGCCAATATTTGCATGCCCTTGTTTCACTACCCTGTATGAATCTTCCTATCCTTTCTAATTCTCCTCTGCTTTTTTGTTTTTCCCCATAAGTATTTCGGCTTATCTCCTGGTTTCCTTGCCACCTCTCTTAATTCTCTTAGGAACTTTGACTCTTTAATTTTCATCTCTCTTTCATGTTCTTGGGTGTCTTTACTTATCTGCTCTATTTTGGTTCACACTTCTTCCCCAATGAAAATATAAAAATACAATTAAAATAGAAAATAAAATACAATACAATATAAAAATCAATATAAACATAAAAGAAAATAAAATAAAATAAAATAATAAAAGAAAAGAAAATACAATTAAATAATAAATGTGTAACGTCCCACTATTTTTTCGCGCCGGTATTATAACAAGTCTGTCTCCTAAATCACTCTACAACTCCAATGAAGCCTCAAATCATACCTTGTTCCTAACCCCTGATCGCCTTGGCGATGTACCTTAGCGGTCCCCATCTCAAGACGGTCAGCCACTAAAACCCCCTCCCCCTCTTCGCCCTATGAAGCATAATCCCCTTCATACCAATCTAAACAAGTCCCTCGTCCCGAATCACTCTTAATTCGAGACCACGTCTCACTCCCTCTCTATGACCCTCCAAGCCAAAGCCACGCTCACCCCTTTCCAATCAAACCACCCAAAATCCATCAAATCAGATGAGTGTTCTCTTTTCAAGAGCCAAGTAAAAACCCCGGAAGTCCTTGCGGCGAATATTTCGTACAAATGAAAAAACCCCAGAGGTCTTATTCAATTGTCAACGCGTTCCAATTGTAGACACTTATTTCATACAACTAAAAACCCCGGAAATGATACCGTGGCGCGTGCCACGGTGCATACCGCGCATACCCTTCACCCGTAACAATCTTCCGAAAATCATATAAACACCCGGGCCCAAGAGGCCGTAACCTCTCTTCTACTGACACCAGTGTCCAATAACGTGTGTTATCGAAAAGTTCGGAAATAATTTAAACCAGTGTTACATTCTGCGATCTACGGCAACTACCGTAAGCGATTAACACTACTTACCATTACATTGTGCATCGCCTCCATACCATTTACTATTTTATATCAAAACCGCTTATTGCATTTCGTATTTCTTTTCTTTACTAACGCTTATTGCTCGTATTATTTAACTTTATTAACGCCAGTTGCGTTTCTTATATTATTTACTTGTATTAACTCTTATTGCATTTCGTATTTGTTTTCTTTACTAAAGCTTATTGCTCACATTATTGAACTTTATTAACGCCTATTGCGTTTCATATATTATTTACTTGTATTAGCGCTTATTGCATCTCATACTCTTTCTTTGGTTTGTTGTATTCATGTTCATCTTCTTACATTACTATTATTATTATATATATTCGTGCGTAAAGTTAATAAACCGCTTTGCTTTAACCCTCGCTTCGCATTATTGTGTTTATCCTGTGGTCGCGAAGATTCCAAGCCATAACGGACTGCAGCAACAGCTGATCTCGGTTCGCGAACTCAAGTGTTCTTATAGTGTTTACCAACGTTCTTTCGCATGGGCCGCGTATAGCCATACGTCTAGACATATTTCTCGGAAATATTACGTGTAACTTCTTATACGAATGCAACGGTGAATTCAGTTACCGCACCAAAACAAAGTGCTCTGCCGGGTGTCATTTAAATACGCAACAATCATTTAAACCTTCCCTGGTCGCTTTGTGTCGCGAAATCCATTTTCGTGCCGAAACACTCCCTCCAGCCTTGTGCCGCGAAATCCACTTTCGTGCCAAGACTCCTACCCTGCTTGTGTCGCGAAATCAACTTTCGTGCCAAGACTCCTACCCTGCTTGTGTCGCGAATTCAACTTTCGTGCCAAGACTCCTACCCTGCTTGTGTCGCGAAATCTACTTTCGTGCCAAGACCCCTAACCTAACCCCCACTATGTCATTCCCCTAGAAAACCCGGGACGTGACAATTATTATTATATTATTTCGTTTCACAATGTATTTTTATATTGAATTTTTATTTTTTTATTTTTTTATTTCTTATTTTTATATTCTATTTATATTCTATTTTTATATTTGTTCTTTTTTATATTATATTTATTATTTAATTGTATTTTCTTCTTTATTATTTCCTTTTATTTTCTTTTATGTTTATATTGTATTGTATTTTATTTTTTTCTTATTTGATTTTTCTTTTCTTTTCTTTTATTATTTTATTGTATGTTCTTTTATATTTATATTGTATTGTATTTTATTCTATTTTCTTTTCTTTTATATTTATAGTGTTTTCTTTATATTGTGATGTATTTTATTTTATTTTCTTATTTAATTGTGTTTGGTATTTTCTTTTATTTCATTATTTTATTTTCTTCTTACACTGACACAATCACGGGAATGAAATGGAAAGAGTATATGATCGTTAAATTGTAACACGAACGTGGGCAATAGATTAAATTATTATTATTATTATTATTATATTTTTTCTGTTTATAATGTATTTTTATATTGAATTTTTATTTTTTTATTTTTTTATTTCATATTTTTATATTCCATTTATATTCTATTTTTATATTATTTCTTTTTTATCATTTTATTTTATTTTCTTTTATGTATATATTGTATTGTATTGTATTTTTTTCTTATTTAATTTTTCTTCTCTTTTATTTTCTTATTTTATTTTATTTTCTTATTTAATTATATTTTTATATTTTTATTTTCATTTATATTAATTTATTTTTATATTTTTATATTGTATTGTGTTTTATTTGATATTTTTATAGTATTTTTATGTTATTACTTTTTTTATATTATATTCTTTTATATTCTATTTTTATGTTTTTTCTTTTATCTTTTATATTTTTATATTCTTTTTATATTCTATTTTTATTTTTTATTTTTATATTACATTTGTCACGTCCCGGGTGAGGTTTTTAGGACGATGGCATAGACGGGGTAATATTGGGGAATGCAGGCGCGAATGCCAGATTCGTAGCACTGCGGAGAGTTAGGATTCAGGCGCGAATGCCAGATTCGTAGCACTGAGGAGAGTTAGGATTCAGGCGCGAATGCCAGATTCGTAACACTGAACGGTTTGGGGGAATGCAGGCGCGAATGCTAGATTCGTAGCACTGAACGACCAGGGATTGGTTTGATTAGTAATCACTCGGGTGGTGACACCCGTTAGAGCACTTTGTTTTGGTGTGGTAATTGGATTTACTGTTGCATTTATATAAGAAGTGACACGTAATACTTCCGAGAAATATGTCTAGACATATGGCTATACGCAGCCCATGCGAAAGAACGTTGGTAAATACTATAAGAACACTTGAGTTCGTGAACCGAGATCAGCTGTTGCTGCAGTCCGTTATGGCTTGGAATCTCCGCGGCCACAGGGTAAACACAATAATATGAAGCAAGGTTTAAAGCAAAGCGGTTTATTAGCTTTAAGCACGTATACAGGGTGTCCCAAAAATGCTGCGGTTCCTTGAAGGGGGTGATTCAGGGGGTGATTGCAAACAACTTTTTCCTTTGCGAAAATTCTCTCCGAGGTTTCGTTAACGAGATAATAACAAAAAGCACCGACCAATCAGAGCGCGAGCCTTCTGCTGGAGCTCCCGCGCTAGCGTGGCCGCGCGCCGAGCCGCGCTGCGACTACGAACAAGCAAGGCGGCATGCACCGAAGGAAATTGCGTAGAATGGCAAATGAAAAAGACGTAACAAAAAAATCGAAACTTTTGCCATGGTTTGTTTGCCATTTGAAGTGAACAATGAAAAAAGGATAAATGGATGAAAATCACGTGTAACGTAAAAAGACGAATACCCAGTTGTTTTTTTTTTTTTGACGAATCGAAAATAATAATTATTTGGAATGAGAGGATAAGGAACACGTAAATTTCCTTTTTTAATAACGTACAAACGAAAAGGTAATGCAACAGGGAACGAGTGAAAAGTGATCGTAGTTCGTTATTGTGATAAAAATCCGTAGTTCAATAACGGCCAACACTGTTGTTGATAATGAATAAATCCGTTTGAAAACTGCGAAGAAAAATTTGCGTACGGAAATTTGGAGAATTATCGCCGGAAATAAGCCATATCCTGCGTTAGGCTTAAAAAATAATAGTTGCCAATAATGTAACTAAAACTCACCCTTGTCGAAAATTCACCTGCAACTTGAAAACTTGTGTCACTGGGTCACTGAACCGATCCTGGTCATCGATGGACGAGCCCAGTACACAGCTGATCCCAGGTATACGACACTACCCAAAGTTAAGGGTCGCAATGTCAGGTGCGTCCAGGTCAACGTACCGAATATTCACTTCACTGCACGGCTACTAACACTGATCACTTTATTTACTTTTCATGGAACGTGTTGTTCCTACGTTATAAAAATTGGTGGCCCCGAAAGGGGCCGATTGTTGTTAATTGATGAGTTGCTCCACATGGCGACCGTCATTGTCCACGCATAATTCAGCGCGGAGAACTAGTTGTCTTTGGACGCCCCGTAATGTTTGCGGCGTTATGTTTTCCACCGCTGCGTGGATAAGCGCAATTGCTTCCTCAGGCGTGTCCACCGGCTGACGATACACCTCATTCTGAAATGATTGTTGTACAACAAATACAAAACGTAAGTAAAAAAAAAAATATCTACAACAGGAATAAGTAAAGAGTAACAGCAATAATCAAATTACCTTCAGGTAGCCCCAGAAGAAAAAATCCAGCGGATTCATATCCGGTGACCGTGGGGGCCACGCAACGTGGGCCTCTTGCCCGCCGTGGCCGATCCACCTGTCCTGAAAGGTTTCACCTAAATAAGCGCGGACAATATTGGCGAAATGTGGCCCAGCTCCGTCATGCTGGTAGTACATGTTCTGTCGGATCTCATATGGAATATCGTCCATAAGATCCGGCAGAACATGTTCTAAAAAATATTTATACGCTGGGCCGTCCAGCCTGTCTGGCAGAATGTACGGCCCAACGATAAATTCGCCACAAATGCCGGCCCATAGGTTGATCGACCAACGGACTTGTGCTGCACGTGGACGAAGCGCTAGAGGATTTTCGTCGCTCCACACATGCATATTGTGGGAATTGAAGCAACCTTCCCTGTTGAAAATTGCTTCATCCGTCCACAATATGTATGTGGTGAACGACGGATTCCTTAGCACTTCTCCCAACAGCCACCTGGAATATTGAACCCGCTGGATGTAATCCCCGGCGTGCAAATGTTGCACCCGTACATATTTGTACGGATGCAACCTGCGATCCCTGAGGATTCGGTGTATCGTCGTCTTGCTGACACTAGAACAAAATGCAAAAACATCCACTATTAGATAACATTTTGTTTTCTTAATTAATAATTGCTGCAGTTATCTTGAACTGTGACTTACTTTAGGCGACGGCTCAAGATGCGCACACTGATCGTGGGGTCGGCTTCAACGGCGTCGAGGATTCGCTCGATGGTGCCCGGATTTCGCGCTGCTGCGGGTCTGCCCACCTCGCTGCCTCGCGGCATCATGGACCCCGTCGAGAATAGCCTCGATGCTAACCGACGAAATGTATCCTCGTTTGGCGTTTGGATAGCAGGATATTCTAGCGCAAATGCTCGCGCAGCAGCACTTGCGTCCCGGTTGTTCCGGGCGTACACCCAGAACATCCTGTAGTATTCTTGGGCCGTGAACATTTCTGCAACGCGATTGCTAGCTGACTGACAGGATTTTTTCCAAGCAACTTCCGCTACACCCAAGTAGCTTCTCTGGTTCCATTATGAGTAAACTCCCACCAGGCCAAGAGGCTTTAGGTAAAAAGAAGCCAGCACATTTTCGGAACACACGTGTTTTGCAGAAGTGCAACGAACACTTTCACAAAAGCCCGCGCTCCGTCCTGCTACTGCCAATGTACCCATTGCTTCGAGATAGAAAACAGACACCACGTGTATCGGTTCGAAAAGGTCCGAAGGGAAGAGAAGCAGAAAGTCTTCGAGTTGCTATAAAGAAGAAAATGCATACCATTCCTGTTTCCCCTTTCCAAAACCCTGAGTTCACGTCTGCTACGAGGCGGAACCAATTAAGTCATAAATTATCCGAAACTGTAGGAAACCGTTCTCTACCGCCGACTGGCGGGACAATACGGTCATAAACCTCGACCCTGGCGAAATGCTCTGGCTGATCAGCCTGATTAATTTTGGAGAACTAGAAATTACAGAGTATTATCCAACATCAATACGCCTCGTGGAGAGACACAGGAAGAGAAGGGGTAGTCCGCTGACTGCGCGTAGTCCCGCCTGTTTCGTCCTACCCTCAAATTAAAGACGGATCCCTTATCTCTCGAGTATAAACACGTGCTCGAATTTCAAAACAAAAGCACGCGTTGACGAATTCCGTGCGAGAGAAGGTGGGCTTCAAGTCCGATTGGTCCCAAACTAACCAATCGGGCCTGCTTATCTCTCGTGTTTAAACACGCGCTCGAATTTCAAAACAAAAGCATGCGTCGACGTATTCCGTGCGAGAGAAGGTGGGCCTTGGGGAGGAGATATTGCTGTGAAGAGGGCCTCTTCAGGACAGTGGCCGTTTGGGAGGGCTGCAGGACAGATTGGATAGATTAGGGCCAATCGGACTTCAAGCCCACCTTCTCTCGCACGGAATTCGTCAACGCGTGCTTTTGTTTTGAAATTCGAACACGTGTTTATACTCGAGAGATAAGGGATCCGTCTTTAATTTGAGGGTAGGACGAAACAGGCGGGACTACGCGCAGTCAGCGGACTACCCCTTCTCTTCCTGTGTCTCTCCACGAGGCGTATTGATGTTGGATAATACTCTGTAATTTCTAGTTCTCCAAAATTAATCAGGCTGATCAGCCAGAGCATTTCGCCAGGGTCGCGGTTTATGACCGTATTGTCCCGCCAGTCGGCGGTAGAGAACGGTTTCCTACAGTTTCGGATAATTTATGACTTAATTGGTTCCGCCTCGTAGCAGACGTGAACTCAGGGTTTTGGAAAGGGGAAACAGGAATGGTATGCATTTTCTTCTTTATAGCAACTCGAAGACTTTCTGCTTCTCTTCCCTTCGGACCTTTTCGAACCGATACACGTGGTGTCTGTTTTCTATCTCGAAGCAATGGGTACATTGGCAGTAGAAGGACGGAGCGCGGGCTTTTGTGAAAGTGTTCGTTGCACTTCTGCAAAACACGTGTGTTCCGAAAATGTGCTGGCTTCTTTTTACCTAAAGCCTCTTGGCCTGGTGGGAGTTAACTCATAATGGAACCAGAGAAGCTACTTGGGTGTAGCGGAAGTTGCTTGGAAAAAATCCTGTCAGTCAGCTAGCAATCGCGTTGCAGAAATGTTCACGGCCCAAGAATACTACAGGATGTTCTGGGTGTACGCCCGGAACAACCGGGACGCAAGTGCTGCTGCGCGAGCATTTGCGCTAGAATATCCTGCTATCCAAACGCCAAACGAGGATACATTTCGTCGGTTAGCATCGAGGCTATTCTCGACGGGGTCCATGATGCCGCGAGGCAGCGAGGTGGGCAGACCCGCAGCAGCGCGAAATCCGGGCACCATCGAGCGAATCCTCGACGCCGTTGAAGCCGACCCCACGATCAGTGTGCGCATCTTGAGCCGTCGCCTAAAGTAAGTCACAGTTCAAGATAACTGCAGCAATTATTAATTAAGAAAACAAAATGTTATCTAATAGTGGATGTTTTTGCATTTTGTTCTAGTGTCAGCAAGACGACGATACACCGAATCCTCAGGGATCGCAGGTTGCATCCGTACAAATATGTACGGGTGCAACATTTGCACGCCGGGGATTACATCCAGCGGGTTCAATATTCCAGGTGGCTGTTGGGAGAAGTGCTAAGGAATCCGTCGTTCACCACATACATATTGTGGACGGATGAAGCAATTTTCAACAGGGAAGGTTGCTTCAATTCCCACAATATGCATGTGTGGAGCGACGAAAATCCTCTAGCGCTTCGTCCACGTGCAGCACAAGTCCGTTGGTCGATCAACCTATGGGCCGGCATTTGTGGCGAATTTATCGTTGGGCCGTACATTCTGCCAGACAGGCTGGACGGCCCAGCGTATAAATATTTTTTAGAACATGTTCTGCCGGATCTTATGGACGATATTCCATATGAGATCCGACAGAACATGTACTACCAGCATGACGGAGCTGGGCCACATTTCGCCAATATTGTCCGCGCTTATTTAGGTGAAACCTTTCAGGACAGGTGGATCGGCCACGGCGGGCAAGAGGCCCACGTTGCGTGGCCCCCACGGTCACCGGATATGAATCCGCTGGATTTTTTCTTCTGGGGCTACCTGAAGGTAATTTGATTATTGCTGTTACTCTTTACTTATTCCTGTTGTAGATATTTTTTTTTTTACTTACGTTTTGTATTTGTTGTACAACAATCATTTCAGAATGAGGTGTATCGTCAGCCGGTGGACACGCCTGAGGAAGCAATTGCGCTTATCCACGCAGCGGTGGAAAACATAACGCCGCAAACATTACGGGGCGTCCAAAGACAACTAGTTCTCCGCGCTGAATTATGCGTGGACAATGACGGTCGCCATGTGGAGCAACTCATCAATTAACAACAATCGGCCCCTTTCGGGGCCACCAATTTTTATAACGTAGGAACAACACGTTCCATGAAAAGTAAATAAAGTGATCAGTGTTAGTAGCCGTGCAGTGAAGTGAATATTCGGTACGTTGACCTGGACGCACCTGACATTGCGACCCTTAACTTTGGGTAGTGTCGTATACCTGGGATCAGCTGTGTACTGGGCTCGTCCATCGATGACCAGGATCGGTTCAGTGACCCAGTGACACAAGTTTTCAAGTTGCAGGTGAATTTTCGACAAGGGTGAGTTTTAGTTACATTATTGGCAACTATTATTTTTTAAGCCTAACGCAGGATATGGCTTATTTCCGGCGATAATTCTCCAAATTTCCGTACGCAAATTTTTCTTCGCAGTTTTCAAACGGATTTATTCATTATCAACAACAGTGTTGGCCGTTATTGAACTACGGATTTTTATCACAATAACGAACTACGATCACTTTTCACTCGTTCCCTGTTGCATTACCTTTTCGTTTGTACGTTATTAAAAAAGGAAATTTACGTGTTCCTTATCCTCTCATTCCAAATAATTATTATTTTCGATTCGTCAAAAAAAAAAAAACAACTGGGTATTCGTCTTTTTACGTTACACGTGATTTTCATCCATTTATCCTTTTTTCATTGTTCACTTCAAATGGCAAACAAACCATGGCAAAAGTTTCGATTTTTTTGTTACGTCTTTTTCATTTGCCATTCTACGCAATTTCCTTCGGTGCATGCCGCCTTGCTTGTTCGTAGTCGCAGCGCGGCTCGGCGCGCGGCCACGCTAGCGCGGGAGCTCCAGCAGAAGGCTCGCGCTCTGATTGGTCGGTGCTTTTTGTTATTATCTCGTTAACGAAACCTCGGAGAGAATTTTCGCAAAGGAAAAAGTTGTTTGCAATCACCCCCTGAATCACCCCCTTCAAGGAACCGCAGCATTTTTGGGACACCCTGTATACGTGCTTAAAGCTAATAAACCGCTTTGCTTTAAACCTTGCTTCATATTATTGTGTTTACCCTGTGGCCGCGGAGATTCCAAGCCATAACGGACTGCAGCAACAGCTGATCTCGGTTCACGAACTCAAGTGTTCTTATAGTATTTACCAACGTTCTTTCGCATGGGCTGCGTATAGCCATATGTCTAGACATATTTCTCGGAAGTATTACGTGTCACTTCTTATATAAATGCAACAGTAAATCCAATTACCACACCAAAACAAAGTGCTCTAACGGGTGTCACCACCCGAGTGATTACTAATCAAACCAATCCCTGGTCGTTCAGTGCTACGAATCTAGCATTCGCGCCTGCATTCCCCCAAACCGTTCAGTGTTACGAATCTGGCATTCGCGCCTGAATCCTAACTCTCCTCAGTGCTACGAATCTGACATTCGCGCCTGCATTCCCCAATATTACCCCGTCTATGCCATCGTCCTAAAAACCTCACCCGGGACGTGACAAATGTAATATAAAAATAAAAAATAAAAATAGAATATAAAAAGAATATAAAAATATAAAAGAAAAAAGAAAAAACATAAAAATAGAATATAAAAAAATATAATATAAAAAAAGAAATAACATAAAAATACTATAAAAATATCAAATAAAACACAATACAATATAAAAATATAATTAAATAAGAAAATAAAATAAAATAAGAAAATAAAAGAGAAGAAAAATTAAATAAGAAAAAAATACAATACAATACAATATATACATAAAAGAAAATAAAATAAAATGATAAAAAAGAAATAATATAAAAATAGAATATAAATGGAATATAAAAATATGAAATAAAAAAATAAAAAAATAAAAATTCAATATAAAAATACATTATAAACAGAAAAAATATAATAATAATAATAATAATAATTTAATCTATTGCCCACGTTCGTGTTACAATTTAACGATCATATACTCTTTCCATTTCATTCCCGTGATTGTGTCAGTGTAAGAAGAAAATAAAATAATGAAATAAAAGAAAATACCAAACACAATTAAATAAGAAAATAAAATAAAATACATCACAATATAAAGAAAACACTATAAATATAAAAGAAAAGAAAATAGAATAAAATACAATACAATATAAATATAAAAGAACATACAATAAAATAATAAAAGAAAAGAAAAGAAAAATCAAATAAGAAAAAAATAAAATACAATACAATATAAACATAAAAGAAAATAAAAGGAAATAATAAAGAAGAAAATACAATTAAATAATAAATATAATATAAAAAAGAACAAATATAAAAATAGAATATAAATAGAATATAAAAATAAGAAATAAAAAAATAAAAAAATAAAAATTCAATATAAAAATACATTGTGAAACGAAATAATATAATAATAATTGTCACGTCCCGGGTTTTCTAGGGGAATGACATAGTGGGGGTTAGGTTAGGGGTCTTGGCACGAAAGTAGATTTCGCGACACAAGCAGGGTAGGAGTCTTGGCACGAAAGTTGAATTCGCGACACAAGCAGGGTAGGAGTCTTGGCACGAAAGTTGATTTCGCGACACAAGCAGGGTAGGAGTCTTGGCACGAAAGTGGATTTCGCGGCACAAGGCTGGAGGGAGTGTTTCGGCACGAAAATGGATTTCGCGACACAAAGCGACCAGGGAAGGTTTAAATGATTGTTGCGTATTTAAATGACACCCGGCAGAGCACTTTGTTTTGGTGCGGTAACTGAATTCACCGTTGCATTCGTATAAGAAGTTACACGTAATATTTCCGAGAAATATGTCTAGACGTATGGCTATACGCGGCCCATGCGAAAGAACGTTGGTAAACACTATAAGAACACTTGAGTTCGCGAACCGAGATCAGCTGTTGCTGCAGTCCGTTATGGCTTGGAATCTTCGCGACCACAGGATAAACACAATAATGCGAAGCGAGGGTTAAAGCAAAGCGGTTTATTAACTTTACGCACGAATATATGCACAGTGATGGCGATTTATATAATAATAATAATAGTAATGTAAGAAGATGAACATGAATACAACAAACCAAAGAAAGAGTATGAGATGCAATAAGCGCTAATACAAGTAAATAATATATGAAACGCAATAGGCGTTAATAAAGTTCAATAATGTGAGCAATAAGCATTAGTAAAGAAAACAAATACGAAATGCAATAAGAGTTAATACAAGTAAATAATATAAGAAACGCAACTGGCGTTAATAAAGTTAAATAATACGAGCAATAAGCGTTAGTAAAGAAAAGAAATACGAAATGCAATAAGCGGTTTTGATATAAAATAGTAAATGGTATGGAGGCGATGCACAATGTAATGGTAAGTAGTGTTAATCGCTTACGGTAGTTGCCGTAGATCGCAGAATGTAACACTGGTTTAAATTATTTCCGAACTTTTCGATAACACACGTTATTGGACACTGGTGTCAGTAGAAGAGAGGTTACGGCCTCTTGGGCCCGGGTGTTTATATGATTTTCGGAAGATTGTTACGGGTGAAGGGTATGCGCGGCATGCACCGTGGCACGCGCCGCGGTATCATTTCCGGGGTTTTTAGTTGTATGAAATAAGTGTCTACAATTGGAACGCGTTGACAATTGAATAAGACCTCTGGGGTTTTTTCATTTGTACGAAATATTCGCCGCAAGGACTTCCGGGGTTTTTACTTGGCTCTTGAAAAGAGAACACTCATCTGATTTGATGGATTTTGGGTGGTTTGATTGGAAAGGGGTGAGCGTGGCTTTGGCTTGGAGGGTCATAGAGACGGAGTGAGACGTGGTCTCGAATTAAGAGTGATTCGGGACGAGGGACTTGTTTAGATTGGTATGAAGGGGATTATGCTTCATAGGGCGAAGAGGGGGAGGGGGTTTTAGTGGCTGACCGTCTTGAGATGGGGACCGCTAAGGAACATCGCCAAGGCGATCAGTGGTTAGGAACAAGGTATGAGTTGAGGCTTCATTGAAGTTGTGGAGTGATTTAGGAGATAGAGACTTGTTTTACTACTGCGCGAAAAATAGTGGGACGTTACATAATAATAATATAATTTAGTGCCCACTTTTGTGTTTCAATTTAACAATCATATACTCTTTCCATTTCATTCCCGCGATTGTGTCAGTGTAAAATCGGCTCGACCATATCAATCTGAACGTGTACAGATCGTCTTTCGCACCACTCGGGACGTGTATCGAACGGGTATTGAACGGCTTTGAACGTGTATCGAACGGGTATTGAACGGCTTTGATCGTATATCGAACGGGCATTGAACGACTTTGAACGTGTATTGAACGGCTTTGATCGTGTATCGAACGGGCATTGAACGAATTTGAACGTGTATCGAACGGCTTTGATCGTATATCGAACGGGTATTGAACGGCTTTGATCGTGTATCGAACGGCTTTGATCGGGTATCGAACGGCTTTGATCGGGTATCGAACGTGTATTGAAGGATTTTGATCGTGCATCGAACGGGTATTGAACGGTTTTGAACGTGCATCGAACGGGTATTGAACGGCTTTGATCATGCATCGAACGGGTATTGAACGGCTTTGGTCGTGCATCGAACGGGTATTGAACGGCATTGATCGTACATCGAACGGGTGTTGAACGGCATGATATACGATCAAAGCCGTTCAATACCCGTTCGATACACGTTCGAAGCCGTTCAATACCCGTTCGATACACGTCCCGAGTGGTGCGAAAGACGATCTGTACACGTTCAGATTGATATGGTCGAGCCGATTTTACACTGACACAATCACGGGAATGAATTGGAAAGAGAATATGATTGTTAAATTGAAACACAAAAGTGGGCAATAAATTAAATTATTATTATTATTATATTTTTTCTTTTCACAATGTATTTTTATATTGAATTTTTATATTTTTATATTTGTATTTCATATTTTTATATTCTATTTATATTCTTTTTTTATATTTTTTCTTTTTTTATTCTTTTATTTTCTTTTATTTTCTTTTATTTTATTATTATATTTTTTTTATTATATTTCTTCTTTAATTGTATTTTCTTTCAATTTATTATTATATTCTTTTTTATTATATTCCTTATTTAATTATATTTTCTTTTACTTTATTATTTTACTTTCTTATTTTATTTTACTTTCTTATATAGGTATATTTTTTTTTATATTGTGTTGTATTTAGGAATTGGAAAGTGGTAATTAGAGGAGAAGGGAAAAACTTGGCTATTCTACGGGAGATAATAGGGAGAAGGAAAAGATGGGAAGAACAGGAAAGTGATAAAAGAATATTATGCAACATAAAATAGATTAGGAAACACTTGTAAAATAGAAAAATATTGTTAGAACACAGTCGCACACATTAGAAGGTTAGGACTTACACTGATACAATCACGGGAATGAAATGGAAAGTGTACAGGGTGTCCCACCTAAGACTGGACAGCCGGTTTTCTCCTAAAGTATTGTCGATAAAAATATAAAAAAAATAGGGAATTGCATGGTTCGAGGGGGGCAATTTATTAGCGCGAACGAATTTTATTTTCGATTATTATTTTAAAAGATACGATGGTCAAGTTCGGTTTTTCAAATGGAACTATTTTTTTTGAACACCTGAGTTGATAGTGCGTTCCAAGACAAATTCAATAAGCTTTAATGTATACACTTTATTTTCACTGGTTTTTAAGATATTGCGCTTGCAAATTTACTGATTTTCACTGGAAGAAAACTGTCTGGTATAGCATGGACCGGGGACGGTCTTACTGGTTCCACGGGTGGCACTGCCTTTTGAAATAGATACCTACCTGCCAAAGGTCTACGCCAGGCCCAAAGGCTGGACAATTTTTTTCCGTCAGAAATGCTACTTAGGTAGGTACATCTGCGGTATATTTATTTCGCACTTGCTTCTACGCTCGGATGGCCGGTTCTTTTGGGAGGGATGCAAGTTCGATTGGTTAGGTTAGGAGGAGTGAAAGTTGCTAGACTAAATTTGAATCATAGGGAGCAGATTGTATCAGAACCATTCGGATTTGCATTCCTCACAAACGGCTGCTCTCTTGAAGAGGCCCTCTTCACAGCAATGCCCACCTTCTCTCGCACGGAATACGTTAACGCTTGCTTTTGTTCTGATATTGACGCTCGTGTTTATACTCGAGAGGACCACGCGTCGACAGCGGGCTACCCCTTTTCTTCCTGTGTCTCTCCACGAGCCGTGTTGACGGTGGATTGTAGGAGCGTAGATATCTGGATGCCAGTTATTGAATTCAGGAGACGATAGAAACATTTTATTACAAAACACACATGTACTATAATTAAAGTAAATCGTATTCCTCTCGGGCAGGAGTACTGATAATGATTGGACTTGCGCCCCACTTCGCGCAGACCAATTACACGGAGGGTAGTCGGGTCACACACTGCCCAAATGATACAGGGTAATTCTGGAGCAACGCCCGTCAAGGAGATGCGCTGGCACCCCGTGGCGAGGACAGACCTTCGCATTGCCTCACCCGATTTTTATGGCTTTTTCCGGAAAAAGGTACGAATCCTGGGCCGGGCGTAGCGAATTAAGGTCGAGCCCCCGCAGTCGAGGGTGAAATATCCATTTGAGCGTATTAAGAAATTCTTTTCTTCGTCGTATCGAAAGGGAAGTGGTGCCAATGGATTCCTCAAGTTTTTCTGATGAAAATCGTACCAAATGTCATGCAAATCGGACTACTTTGACACAAGCAAATTGTATTCCTTATGTAAGAGTTGTCCGATTTCCACGACACTTGGCAAGGTTTTTAATCGGAAAACCCCAAGGAATCCATCTGCGACACTTCCATATCCATACGATAAAAAATAAAGAATTGTTTCGACGCGTGGTCCTCTCGAGTATAAACACGAGCTTCAATATCAGAAGAAAAGCAAGCGTTAACGTATTCCGTGCGAGAGAAGGTGGGCATTGCTGTGAAGAGGGCCTCTTCAAGAGAGCAGCCGTTTGTGAGGAATGCAAATCCGAATGGTTCTGATACAATCTGCTCCCTATGATTGAAATTTAGTCTAGCAACTTTCACTCCTCCTAACCTAACCAATCGAACTTGCATCCCTCCCAACAGAACCGGCCATCCGAGCGTAGAAGCAAGTGCGAAATAAAAGTAACGGTGCGCTTCTCAATACCGCAGATGTACCTACCTAAGTAGCATTTCTGACGGAAAAAAATTGTCCAGCCTTTGGGCCTGGCGTAGACCTTTGGCAGGTAGGTATCTATTTCAAAAGGCAGTGCCACCCGTGGAACCAGTAAGACCGTCCCCGGTCCGTGCTATACCAGACAGTTTTCTTCCAGTGAAAATCAGTAAATTTGCAAGCGCAATATCTTAAAAACCAGTGAAAATAAAGTGTATACATTAAAGCTTATTGAATTTGTCTTGGAACGCACTATCAACTCAGGTGTTCAAAAAAAATAGTTCCATTTGAAAAACCGAACTTGACCATCGTATCTTTTAAAATAATAAACGATAAAAAAATTCGTTCGCGCTAATTAATTGGCCCCCTCGAACCATGCAATTCCCTGTTTTTTTTTATATTTTTATCTCCAATAGTTTAGGAGAAAACCGGCTGTCCAGTCTTCCCGCGGACACCCTGTATACCATTTATGGAAGACTAATGTCGGAGAGCTGGCGTTGGGGGAGTTGGTTAGGCGGCTGACTCGTACCGCGGAGGTCTTGGGTTCGAGCCCCGTCGCCGGAGATTCTGTTTTTTCAATTATATTAATATCTTAAATTAATATTTCCTTCCTTACCGACAGTCTGTACCACACCCGAGAGACTAGCACTTCACCCGCGGTTCTTCGATGCACTTCTTCGGTATCGGTTCGGTATCGATCCGGTATCGGTTCGCGCGCTATCCCCACCACTCCGCCATCCCTATGACGTCATCCGCCGCCGCCTGCCGCCGCCGCCCGCCCGCCGCCCGCTGCGTTGGATTTCCTGCGGTCTGGAAACTCAAATTTGGATTTCAAGGTCAGAGCCGGGGAAGCAGTCGTGAAATCAATCAAACATCGAGCTGTCAGCGAGACAGTACTCACATATGAAGAGTTTTTTACCACACTTCTTACTCAAATAGAAGCCATGCTCAATTCACGACCACTCGAGCCTTCCAGTGATGATCCTGAGGACATCTCAGTGCTCACCCCTGCACATTTCCTCATTGGACACCCCCTCTCAGCTCTACCGGAAGCTTCAGTCGAACATTCAACGATATCACAATCAGCTAGATGGCAGCTGATTCAACAAAAGATGCAACGCTTCTGGACTCAATGGACATCACACTAGCTACAACGTCAACTGTCCATCACGAAGTGGCATCATCCAAGGACGGCCCTGGTGCTCATCACTGATGAGCGATTTCCACCGAGCAAGTGGCCACTTGCTCGAGTTCTCAAACTACACCCAGGGAAGGATGGGCTCACCAGAGTCGTAACGGTCAAGACCGCCACGACAACGTTAATTAGGCCGATCGCATAATTGGCAATATTGCATGTTTCAGATCAACAATCAGCATCATCCTCAAGCTGTTGATGGCCGGAGTATGTTTGAGATTCAATTAGTTCATACTGCCGCCACACTCACGTACAGCGCAGCACCTCGCGGACTCAGCTCAGAGCAACAGATCGACGACCATCCACCAATCAATGGTGTGGATCATAGGTCAATCACCAATCGGTGACGCCGAGCGACCAACACTCATCCAATCGGCATGTCGTTGGAAACGGTTTCAGTCTGTTGAGACTGCGCGTAACAAATCACACTTTGCCACATCTATCGATCAACCAATCAGATTTTCACACGTTTGTCGATCTACGAGATGGTTCGAGTCGACACCGGCAACGGAAATCATCAACTTTGATTATTCTTGTTCACGTCGTGTAAGGAAAAGGATCCTCGTGATTGCAATTTTCTTTATCGCGTGAATTCTCTACAGCTTTGTTAGCTCAATCTCATTAATTTGCTCAAGTGCTTGTTCATTGCTTAAGACTCGTATTAAAGTCTGATGTGGTGAATTGATTGTGATTTTGTGTTCATTCCATCTCACACGTGGCGGTACATTTCACATTTCTCTGCTCACACAAGTGGCCGTTCAAACAGCAAAATGTTCACACCTTTATACTCGCGCTCACTTTTTGTACAGCAGTATTTTAATTAAAGACAAACGCATTTTTATCTCACAAACTGTGGTGTAGTGCATTGTGTACCGAACATAACCTCACCTACCTACCAGCGCTCAAAACTTTCAGACTATTTAACAAAATATTATTACATTTTTTAACATAAGGGTTTTGTGCATACATTTTACGACTTCGCTAGAGTTTTCTGAAGTTATGTTTTAAATCTCATAACGATCCGTTAATATTTATTCAAGTTATCGCAATGTATGTTTAAAGAAATAATGATTTTGGACGATGAAAAATTTTTGGTTCATAATTTTTAACTCGAATAGTAATGATTGGATAAACAAACTGTCAATAGAAAAAAAATGTGTGTCGTGACGAGCTTTAAAACACTATATTTTTTCAAATACAATTTAACATTTAATTTTCGAATCTTTCTTAGCGTTTGGACAATAATTATTCCCATTTTCAAGCGCTAGTCCTTTAATTGCACCCGAGACTTCAATTGTGCTTAATAAAAATGGAACTTATCTTTTGATGAGTGGTGAAGAAGCCATAATGCCCTTATCACGGTCGTCGCTTGAAATCCTTCACGTGCCGGGTCGCTGTTCCTCTTCCGTTTCGATCCAGTGGGGAGGTTGAAGAAGCCATAATGCCCATATCACGGTCGTTGCTTGAAATCCTTCACGTGCTGTGCCGCTGTTCCTCTTCCGTTTTGATCCAATGGGGAGGTGATTGCAGTTGTCCGTAGTTGATACCCGCCGTCGAAGTCCCTCGATGACGATTGTAACAAACCCCAAAACTGCCCTTTCTTTTTTCTTAATAAACTTAGTTAATAATCATTTAAATACTTATATTCTTATTATATTCCTGTTATTCTTACTTTTATAAGAGTGTTTAGCATTAGTATTAATATTAGTTCAGGATACCGCGAGACGCGAGTATGACGAAAGAGAGAATTGAGTGTAAAGGAGTGGGAGAATCAAACGCATGCGCGATCCTCAGTCGATCAGCGGATCGACGAGAGCAAGGATCAGAAGCAGTAATTGTGATTCGTGCATGACAAATGAGAGAGGGAACCGAGCGTTCCATGCGTGCGCCTGCGCATTAACCAGTCGCTTGGTAGACCGACTAGAGAACGGATCGAGCGAGACGAGAATAATTGAGGCGTAATAGTCGAACTCCGTTCCCATTGGTGCGCTCCCAGTATCCAGAATGTGTATAAATACGGGCAGGAGAGCCCAGAGAAATTCATTCAACATGCAACTTTCATATTCTTATGTCTAGCCGAGACGCAGCTAAGAATCATTTAAAGCTAATTGCTGATTCCAACCTAAGGTTAGGCTTCAACTTTGGAAGCCGCCTCGTAGGCCCCTTGGTATTGTCGATCGTTTTGACCAAGGCTATAATCGCCTGGTCTAACGACGTATCTGCCTTGGAAGCCGCCTCGCAGGCCCCTTAGTTGTCAAGCTAGATTCATGATTTATAATTCTCAGGTTAGTAATATTACTCCTGAGCGACGAGAGAAAGAGATTATTCCAGGTGGCAAAACCTGCCCCTGATGAAACGGAAAACAACTCAAAAGATTCTTAACTTAACATATTCAATTTCCTAGATCTATAAGCCAATTCCTAGATTATAAGTTAATTCCTATATCGACCGAGAGTCCTAATCTATAAACTAATTCCTACATCGACCGAGAGTCCTAATCTATAAACTAATTCCTATATCGACCGAGAGTCCTAATCTATAAACCAATTCCTTTCATTCGACTAAACGTCACTATTAATTATTTAAGTTATATTATTCTAAATCGATCGTTTAAACGGGCATTTCTTTTGTAACGACCTAGAGTCGCAACCCAAGACGATCAGCTTTACTTTTTGTAACGACCTAGTGTCGCAACCTAATTAATTTCGTTAATTTCTTTAGTATTAAGGCGTTAAGTTACATTTTATGTATCATTTGAAAGTGTTTTCTTGAATAAACACTATTTAAGTTAAATTCTTGTTCTTGAATTTTAATTCTTTATCGCACGCCACTCGAACCAATCCCGAAATCCTGTAAGGAGCGTTACGCCACGCGCGAAACCGTTACACGATGTTGTTCCTTGTGTTGTGATTGCAGTTGATATATACACTACACTATACTACACTACAATGCACTGCACTGCACTGCACTACATTACAGTACACTACTCTACACGGCACTGCACTACACTGCACTACACAGCCACTCACGCTTACACTAATTAATATTACGACTTAAATAATGTATTACATCTAGCAACCATTATGTCATAAATAACATGCATTTGTAAATTGTATCGCAGATTTGAAACTACATGCTTTACACCTGAAAACAATCTCTCCACGCTGACTTGTGTAGCAGGCGCACTCTGAACTACACACGCTAATTTATAGAGTTCTGGTTCCGCGGTTTTCATGGATTCCCAATATAACAACAAATCGGTATCTTTGGAAACACGCTTCCACGAAAGATACGAACATAAAATATTCTTTATATTTATTGCGATTTGGGCGGGGGAAGAATTTATTTCAGTTTCTGATTTTAACAACAATTGCTCGATATTGTCACATTCATTCTCGCACTCATTGACACTGTTCGCTGCCACATTCTCGCCATTCTCTCCTGTAAGATCATGCAATCTTTTACATAATGAAACTAATTGTTCTTTCGCCGCTGTTTTATCAGACTCGCTCAATAGCACATTGTATCGTGGATCCATAAAAATCGCCGCACGAAACACATCATTCTGAAATAAGTCACGCTCGCGGTTTTCCATACTCACTACGAATGCTTTTGACGCGACCGTATCGAGCTTCTTAACACTAATTTTACATGTGAGCCATGCTCGGAAAAAATCGCCCATTATGAGTTGCTCCTCTTGCAACTGTTTCGTCGCAATTTTCGCGGGTCCTAACGCATCTACAATTTCTTCTATTTGCTTCCAGGTCGCTTCGGTGAATTCGCCGAAATTGGAAGCAATTTCGCGGCACACATCTCGCTTATCATACACATACTTAAACATGTCGTAAGTCGAATTTCAACGCGTTGGGCAGTCAATCGGCGGTTTTAGTAGTCCCAGAGCCTTTATGGTCACCGACATTGAGGGGAGGCGCAATTGTTTGCAAAGTTCCCTAACCTTTTCGATGATACCTACGTATGGATCCTTCTTAATTACAGCAAACACTGCGAGTTACAGAGTGTGCGCAGCGCATCTCACACCTTTAATTTCTAAATCGTCTTCCAAATCCCATAACGACAAGTTCCCCGTGGTATCCTCTTCGTCGCAGTCCTCTTCCAATTCACTGAGCATTGCTCCTCTTGAATTTCCTCGGCCATAAGTTGCACGCACTTAACCATGTTACTCGCATTGTCTGTTGTAACTGAATACACACTACGCAAAGTTAGTCCATACATCGATAATGCGCGCTTAATTTCTACTTTCAAATTTGCCGCTGTGTGAGACCCGAGTATCTCTTTCGCGCATAATGTACGCAACACTACTTTACCGTCCTTAATGTACTGCATATTTAATCCGAGGAAGGATCGTCCAAGACATGACGCGGTGTCAACTTTTAAACATACAAACCGGCCTTTAATTTTGGTCTGAATATCCCGCCGAATACACTGTGCCCGCACCGTTATTTCCGACCTAATGTTCTCCGCGTTTATAACAATTTTATTTTCCAACCCTGCAAGGATTGGATTTAATAATTTTCTAAAACCACTGTCTTCCATCAAGGTAAATGGACGAGCGTTGACAGTTACTAATTCTACACACGCCTCCATTACATCACTGTCACTTAACCGCACTACACACATATTTTGTTTTTTATTTTTTTTTTGCGCCGCAGTCCACCGTGTCACTGTTGCTCCTTCTTCTTTTCTCACACACTTTTAAACTACTTATTTCACAGTATTCATTTGGATGCTTCAGTGAAATATGTCGCTCCAAGTTTGTGGCATGCTCGCCCTTACACTTATACCCGCAAATCTGACTACCGACTTTGATAATACATTCCGATGTATTATCTTCCTCGACATACGAAAAATACGCGCGAACCGGATGACATTGCTTTCTACCACGAAATGTCATATTGCAATCACAATTAAAAAACTTACGAAACTTACGAAATATAACGAAATTACTCTAAACTGGGAGCTCTAAAATAATTAAAATTAAGTTGGGTTTGAAAAAGTCCGATTAAATATTCAAACACGACACGATCGTATCCAAGAGATTTTGGGTGTTCACTTTAGCGTTGCCAAAGTGACTCTGCCCATGTCGCACGAATTTCTGTAATATATAGGTAAACTCAGAACTTTTTCTATTGGTTATTGAAAAGTTGTGGAGGACAAGTAAGGGTATCCCACCCTTTTGAAGAAGGAAGTAAGGTGGGTGATAGTTTTATGACATGTACGGCTCCATGGTCCGCCGTTAATTAGCCCGCCGGTAGACGCTCCACTTAGGATCATATAACTGGTCATCGTTTGAACATCGACAGGGAAAACCATAGCGAGGGAAAAGTTAATTCTAAAGTGCACTTTCTTTCTTCGTTTTGGTAAGGGTAATTCCACGCCAACTCAATCACTTTTTGCACTCGATGTCAGGGATTTCGTTTAAGGAGTCACATACACCGAGAGCCGTGAAAAGAGAGGACATTTTAGGAATTTTTTTACGAGTTTACCAATTTCATCAGTTTTTCAGTTATTAAAACCAAACTGTGGCTATTGCAAAAAAATCCATATGATAAGGACTACATATTGATGTGAGAAATAATCATGCCAAGTTTCATTCCAATCGGTTGAGTATTTTTTTAGATATCATTGGCACCGATTTGAAGAACGTAGTTTCGAGAAAATAGCATTTTTTCGACATCTACATGAAAATTGTTGTTTTTTTACACCTGCGGAGCGGGAGCAAAATGGCCAATTTCAGACGTTTCGCATTTTCTACTTTTCTCGCAAGGGACAAAGACTTTGCACGCATGCGTATTCGCATTTTTTACTTTACTCCCAAGGAAACTTGGGTTTGCGAGCTGAATGAACATGGCGTCTTCCTGTCGCATGAAGAAGCAATTGGTCGACTAATTGATATCGATCATGTGTGTTTATGTTTACATTATAACTGTCACAGCACCTCTTTTCATTAAAAGATAAAATTAGTGATAATCAGAGTGATAGTGGTACGGAATACCACACACCCCCCGATACACAGTGGTCCGTGTCGCCGAAAACGTGATAAAAAATCCTTACGTTCACATTTCACCATTTATCACTATGAAGATGGTCATTCCGGGGGTTTTGGGGTCGCAGACTCTGATTTCGAGGTCAAAATTGTTATTAGATTAAAAGAAAGCACTGTAGGGATGTGGTGGTTAATAACGATAAAATCATGTTATGTTTTGTTTAACAGTACTGTCTGATTCGATTACGTTATTTCGACGTGCGTTAAGAAAAGTAGCACGTTTCAATTTTCTTACGAAAAGTAGCACGTTTGCCTTCGTTCTCATGAAAACTATCACGTTTTGGTTTTCGCTGCGAAAACTAGCACGTTTGAGCGGTTTGCCACGTGATTAAAATTTTCATATGTGTTGTGTTTTGGAGATTAGATGGAATTATTATTTATTAAACAATATTTTCAACAGTTGAATTCTTTTAAACTGACCGCGCGCTGAAACGTGATAGTTTCTGCAGTCTGCAGTATAATCCAAAACGTGCTATTCTTCGTGGCCAAACCGGATAATATGTTAGTGTTCGCCGCAAATTTCCAAATGTGCTATTTTTCGTGGCGAAGCAGTCAAATGTGTTAGTTTTCACGGCGGAAGGCCAAACGTGCTAATATTCGTCAGAAACGATGGAACGTGCTTCTTTTCGTGGCAAATCGAAACGTGCTACTTTTCGTAATGCACGTCGAAAATTTTATGTTAATTACGGTTTCAAATTTCGAAAATCAACAGAGATAGCGTTTTTATGAGCCCCCTGCAGAGCTTAGTTTTAATCTAATAAAAATTTTGGCTTCAGAATCAGATTCTGCGACCCTAAAAAACCCTAGAATGACCATCTTCATAATGATAAATGGTGAAATGTGAACGTACGGATTTTTTATCACGTTTTCGACTACTCGGACCACTGTGCGATATAGCAAAAGCTGCAAAGGCGATTGAGGAAACTGTGCTGCCGTCGAAATCGAAAGAAAAGTAGACTATGTGCAACAAATTTATGGAGAGTTGAGATAACCAAAAACTGGAGTCTTTATCACAAGCAGTGCTTTTAGTTTCTTGCTCCGCAGACTTTCTAAAACACACCGAATTGACCTTTCTCTGATGTTGCAGCTTCTGCGACTACTTCATTGAAAAAATTGATTGTTTCAACCATCCTAGGTGTATGTAACCTCTTCAAATGAAAAATTATGCAGTTCACACGAAATCATGGGAAGAGGGCGGGTTTAATTCACCATTTTGCTGTTTTCGAAATTATTTAAGAGGGTAGACACGTCACGTGACCTGGCCGATTCGGCAGGTCGGTATTACAGCAGGTTTTTTCTGCACAGAAATGGTAATACCGATAGATCGATGATTGCCCGGTAAACGCGAGAAGGAGCTGTTTACTATTTCCGTATTCTATTCTGAATAAGGAAAATAATTCTCAGCTGTTGCATTGTACTTATAAAAATTTAAACGGAAAGTCGGCTGGTACTGCAAACGTAGAAAATTCATTGTACATTTTAATTACTTGAAATGTGCTTACGCTACAATATTCTACATTAGCAGTAAGGAATTATAAGTGAAAAGGGAAAATAGATGAGGGGATGTCCCCAGAAAATGAAGTTTGTTAGGTTAGACATTTTTTTACTAGCAAAGCACCGAAACAGAACATGAAATACACTTATTACACGTCCTATGCAGAAAGCAGTTATGAACAAACATTATATATAAAATTGTACGGAATCGATTGACGTCACTTTTGCAAAGATCTGATTAGAAATTGCAGAACTTCAGATTCGTCACTGCTTAGCATGCAACATTGTACAGTCCCACTGGTTTCGAGCGTCGAAGCCCACGAAATTCAGCGAGACACATGATTGTTGGCGAGCACCGCGTTTGACGACTCTAGCTAGAGAATCACCCGGTATAAATGCTAAGAAACGATAGTGTGAAGCGGCGTGCGTTTCAACTGCACATTGACAATATCGCAGATTCTAGGGCCTAGAATATTAGCTCCGTATTACGATGTTCTTCACCAGAGCACTGCATTACTGATGAAAATGATGCCAAACATGGAGCAATTCGGTCTATTTTTAATGAACGTAGTGTGTGTGTCCTACTCATGTATTCATAAGAGAAAATAGACCGAATTGCTTCGCGTCTCGACTCATTTTCGTGGACATAAACTCACCAATCCATAGGTGGTAACACTCTTATCAAGGTGTAATGAGAAATATGAACATTTTCATATTCAGTACTGGATGACTCAAGTCGCCGTCGACCGAGGGCTCTAATAAATGTGCATTTATTTGGGAAACCAAAGTCGCGTCACTTGTGACACCTACTCGCGAACAGATGTATGTATGTACGAGAAGAAGCAATGCAATTTCCCGATGACTTGAAGCAACATTTCAATAGGTGAATGCATAAAACTCTGGGATCAGGAATTCCCAACCAAGTGATGCATATTTAAGAACTGGCGAAATTCAACAATAGTTTGTCGTCTAAATTATACAATTAAAGTATTTATTTGACGCGAATGTATGTAAAATTTGTCAGCAAAGTCTTTCCCGATTTGAGTTCTATAGAAGGCTGACTTTCCTTCGCCATGCAAAGTCCTCTCCTGTCCTTCACGCTGGCAATCATGCAACTCGCTGAGTTTCGTGGGTTTCGACGCTCGAATCCAGCGGGGCCATACAATGTTACGCACTAAGCAGTGACAAATCTTCAGTTCTGCATTTCTAATCAGATCTTTGCGAAAGTGACGTGAATCGATTCGTCATGTTTTCTCGATCAAACTGGCCCCAAAATGATATTATTCGGATCATAATTAAGGAAATTACATGAAAATTTGTTTGCAGAATTGGAAGCCCGTTTCGTTAAAAATAGTCTGATTTCAATTATTTTCTGTCAATTTAATCGGGAGAATGCCAGGAATCCATTTGTGTCACTTTCATATTGATACGATGAAAAAAAAACAAATTCTGTTTCTATATAATCGATGACACATCGCCGAGCAACGGCGATCTCGTGCGGCTCGGGCCACAAAGGTTCTCGTCGGTTATTCGAGCATCTAAGATCGTTACGGGCTCGGTTCGGTGTACACGATACGGACTTTTCGCTATCCCCACCACTTCTGTCTCACTCTTGTCCGGTGAAGGCGAGAGCGAGATGGAAAGAGAGCGAGCGAAGGCATTGAAAGCGAGCGAGGACAGCACGAGACAGACGACGCGTTGATATTTTGTCTCGCTCCGTCTTTCGGACGCCTGACACTCCGTCCTTTGTGTGCGCAACCCCACCATAACCTTGGGTGGCCATGTTACTCCAACTGACAAATCAACGATCGTCAGATGGTGGTAGCTGATTTCTCCTCGATCGCTTTTGGCGAAAACGTATCGACCGGCCAATATATCTGAATACGACCTTAGGATAAAGATATAATGAAAGATGAAAAATTATTCGAAGCCCAAGATGAAAGGCCTTCGAATAAACAAAGGAAACTAATAAACACCCGAAGCTAAATAGAATTTTAGATGTAGGGTACGCACACCCTACCCCAAACCTCGTGTCGATCGGTCACTGGGGCCATTCGGAAGTATATTCTTTTATTTAAATAATGCCCATCTCTGCATAGGACCGTAAAGAATTACAAAACACTCAGGGAGTCAACTGTTGACTGATTTGGAGACTTTTCCTTGTTGTATGTTATATACAATAGTCTGAAGAATAATAATAAGAGCAATAATTGCAAATAATTGCTGTAACTTCCACATTCTGAAAACGTGATATCAGTAAATCAATATTTCCAGTATTAGTAATAAAGTTCCAATCTCTTTTTTTATTTCAAATAATGTGGCCATATAATTATAACATAAATTCGACAGCGATTTCAAGTGATGTATGTGTTACAATAAAAGCGTTAATTTAGTAAATTTCACTGTTCCCAGCAGTTATATGCCTAAAATGCATATAACCTAACCTACAATCGTCCGAAACTTCATACATTGACTGCAGCACGCTTTTACTGTGGCACATGTATCCAGCTAACACTTTAGTTTTGCTATGATTCCACGTTGGCAGTCCTCCCGAGTAGGCGCCATCTCGTATCCACTAGTTGAACTAAATTTGTCAGGTGACTTGCTCTGTATTATCGCCAATATGGCGGAACTCGTATTTGGGAATTCAATCACGGGCTGACGCTTTTCGTCCTTATATGAGCAGATTTTGAGCTGGGTGAGGTCTCATTCGAAAGAGGAAGGTTCAGTGCAGGGCGCTCTGGTCCTCGTTTGTGTCACAAAACTTTTTTAGTGGCCTAAAAATACTTGGATTCATGCGGGTGTATTTTGTCGACTTTTGCTCTACTTTGAACACTCGTATTATTAGATATCAACACAATTTCGTCGAACCATGACCAGAGCACTCTGCACTGAACCTTCCTCTTTCGAATGAGACCTCGCCCAGCCCAAAATTCGCTCATATAAGGACGAAAAGGGTCAGCCCGCAAACCCATGTTTCAGGCCAGATTGTGTCGGTATACAGCGAGCTGCATTACCCGTGTCTACCCCCTTAAGAACAGAAGTAGTTAACCCTCGGTTGTCACACCTACTTTTCGATCGCCGTTGTCACACTGGGTCAATTCGACCCTGCCAATTTTCAATCAGTTGTTATTTAAAAACTATTTGTTAAATTACGTCTCAAAAATTCTGAGATAAAGATTGAACATTGTAGAATATATGCCCATTGTTGAATGTTATTATTATTATTATTATTATTATTATTATTATTATTATTAACGGGAGAACCCTTTAGTATACAGATCAATACAATATAGCAAATATACAAGATGGTGTACATTAAACGAAGCACATCTATGCCTGTGACAATCAGGCTAAATTTCGACTATTTAGGAATAACCGAAGGGTATCAAGGGATACGGCGAACAAGTCTATATCGGTGAGGTTTAAGTTAGCCTCCCTCATGGCCCTAGTTAAGGGGTCGGCAGTGTAGTTCCGATACCCTGGTTATTTACAGTCGAAAAGGGGCCTGGGTCGGAGTTGCCGTTCCGGTGCACGGATCTTCACTGCAGACACGAGCTCGGAACAGTTAATTTGGCCATGTATGATCTTATAAAGAAAGATCAAATCCGCTGTTAGTCTGCGAACACTAAGGGTGGCGATACCCATTAATTGCAGGGCTGGTCCATACTCATGGTCGCTAAAGTGCATTGGCTGGCCTAGCGCCCGCAAGGCCAGCCTCAAGAATTTATGCTGCACTCTCTCGATTAAACTGATGTAATGCTTATGTTTGAGATTCCATATTATCGAGGCATATTCAAGCTGAGGCCTTACGAGCGCAACGTACAGTAGTTTCCACGATTTCTGCCTCTTAAAATGCTTCGCGAACCTCGCAATAAAACCAAGAGTTTTCATTGCCTTGCACGTCAAATTTTGACCAGACGAAATTTTTACTCCAAGGTCCATGACATCATCTACTTCAATTAGAGGGGCATTACATAGGGTATAAGATGACATTATACCCTGGACAGACCTATGAGCCCTCATAAGGACACACTCAGCCGAGTTCAGCACCATCCTATTGGCAGTGCACTAACTCACAAAACGACTCAGGTCCTCCTGTAACAACACCGCGTCATGTCCACTCCCAATAGTGCGGAAGATTTTTAAATCATCACCGTACATTAAGAATTGAGAGTTACGGAAAACCCCCTTAAGGTCATTTATAAATAATATAAATAGAATAGGGCCTAAGTGCGAACCCTGGGGTACACCTGAGCCAACCGCCACAAGAGTGGAGAAATGGTTTCCCACCCTAATAACCTGCAGACGATTCATCAGGTAACTCCTAATCCAGGACAAGAATGGCCCGTTAAAGCCATACTCAGTAAGTTTATGCAGAAGGATCGAGTGGTCAACGGAATCGAAAGCCTTACTAAAATCTGTGTATATAGTGTCAACTTGCAAGCCTGCATCGAGGGCAGCTGAAACAACACAATGGTACACCGCTAAGTTCGTGCTAGTAGATCGCTGCGGAACAAATCCATGCTGTTCTTCACAAATAACGCTGGTCACATACGGCGCTAACATATCTGTGACAATTTCCTCAAATAACTTCGGTATGGTTGACAATTTACAAATAGGCCTATAATTTCTCACATCTGCCTGATCGCCTGCCTTGAATACCGGGGTAACAATACTAGTCTTCCATACTGAAGGAAAACTGCCACCCCATAGCGATGAGTTAAAGATATGCCAGAGGGGCCTCGCCAGAATAAAACTACAGTTTTTCAAAAAGATAGGCGGAATTCCGTCAAAGCCAGGACCAGTATTCACATCAAGCGAATTGAGCTCGGAGTAAATCTCGCCAATTGAAATATCCATCTCATTTATATTCAGACAACAATCCGAGGTTGAGACTGTGTTCAGGGCAGGCGCCACAGACGGCACAGAAGTATAAACCGAACCGAAAAATGACGCAAACAACTCAGCACCCACCGCGTGCGTCGAGGCAGTAGCCAGGTCCAAATATAGGTTATTTGGGATACCAGGACTACCCCACTTACTATTAACATGATTCCAGAAACTTTTTACATTATCTTGCACGGAGTTCTCAACGCAGTCAATATACGCACGATAATCAATATCCATCATTCGTTTACATTGAGATCGGAGAGAGGAAAAGTTCTGATAATCACTAAGTGCACTCCTTCGGTTGTACATCTTATGCGCTCTCTTCTCCTCTCGTATCAGGTACTTAAGTCTCGGTGAAAATCACCGCGGATAAGTGGATCGCCTTACAGTTCTAACAGGTACATTAGCGCATATGGCATTTATCATATGGTCATACAACCGCTCAAGGGCTACCTCAGGGTCTTTACTGCCGACCTCATTGTCCCAGTCAATACAATTCAGGTAGCTTAATACACCGGGGTAATTACCTCGCCTAAGATCCAAATATACTTCATTCTCGCCAGGCATGTCTAACGCGGATACTACATCCCTAAAAATAACATACAGTGGTGGGTGGTACGCATCAGGCACAACTAAGGCATCTAAGACCCGATCAACCAAGACATTTCTAGTGCTAACAAAGATCAGATCTAGTGTGACGTAGCGTCCCAGTGCGAGAAATCGAGCGCGCAGCGGTGCGCCCGGGAGGGAGCGAGAAGCCGAGAGTACACGGGCGACCGCGACTGAACCGCACCGAACCGGGCCGAAGCCCGCCGGTCTCGCGACGCGGCAGGCGATGACGCTCACTCCCCACTGCGCCGCTAAATCGCGTCGATTTCTCGCTGCTACCAATTTCCGAGAATCGGGACATAAGCCCCGGCGTCACGGAGGCAAGGCAGTTCGAGTGGGGCTACAGATCCCCCTCCTAGACCGCCTGCCTGGATGCTGCCCGGTGCAAGCACACTAGCGAGAAATTCCGTGTATCCGCCGATCATATGATCGCCTGTCCTCTCCTTTCCGCTACCGTTCCGAACAGAGACGCCTGGAAGTTGCCCGGTCTCTTTCCTACCACCGATTCCGACAAGAGACGCCTGGAAGTTGCCCGGTCTCTTTTCCTCTACCGACTCCGCCAAGAGACGCCTGGAAGTTGCCCGGTCTCTTTCCTACCACCGATTCCGACAAGAGACGCCTGGAAGTTGCCCGGTCTCTTTTCCTCTACCGACTCCGCCAAGAGACGCCTGGAAGTTGCCCGGTCTCTTTCCTACCACCGATTCCGACAAGAGACGCCTGGAAGTTGCCCGGTCTCTTTTCCTCTACCGACTCCGACAAGAGACGCCTGGAAGTTGCCCGGTCTCTTTTCCTCTACCGACTCCGATAAGAGACGCCTGGAAGTTGCCCGGTCTCTGTCTCTCTACCGTTCCGACAAGCGACGCCTGGGCGCTGCCCGGTCGCTTTCCTACCGTTCCGATAAAGAGACGCCTGGACGTTGCCCGGTCTCTTTCTCGCTACCGCTCCGCCACGAGACGCCTGGACCTTGCCCGGCCTCCTTCCTACCGTTCCGATAAAGAGACGCCTGGACGCTGCCCGGTCTCTCTCTCGCTACCGCTCCGACAAGAGACGCCCGGCCGCTGTCCGGTCTCCGGCCTGTTTCAATAGCGAGACGCGCGGCGTACCGCCAAACCAAAACGAACGGCACCAGAACGCGTAGAGAAGCATGTAAATAGTGTACATAGCCTCATCTGTAGGACGAGTAAATAAACGCAATATTCATCATTACATAAGGATTCTGTCACACCCTGGCGTACCGACTGAGTCTATCCCGACGAATCCTTATCCCCGGAGAAACAACCGTCACACTAGCATACCATCGAACGCATTGAATACAGAGTTTACTTGCACTAGATCACAGTAATTAAAACCACATAAGAGGTAATCTAAAGCGCTGGATTCAGAGGGCGACATCCCCAATTTCCTGAAACACGAAAGACCGTTGTCGTCAAACCACACCGCATGTGGGAGATTGTAATCCCCAAATATAGCAAACACATCATCACTATATGCAATTGTATAATTCGGTGATACAATCAACATGATTTGCATATAGGACTGGCTGTGACGCAGGCGGAAAATAAACAGCACAGACTGTTAAATACTTGTTCCCACCAAAGCGAGCTCGTACAATGACCTGCTCAAGAGTAGCACAGCTGTGACTGATTTAAAATCACCCTCGGGCAAAACACCCGCTAATCAAAGACAGAACTTATCCACATGGACAATAACTCCACCCCACAGCAGATTCTAGCACAGTTCAAGATCTTGCAATTCGCAGAGTATCCCAACACTTACGTTAAATGGTCACACGACAACAACAAGTACCTGTCACCTCGACAGCCGATCGTACACTTAAAATGTCATCATGTTTAAACAAAAATTTGAAACAATAAGAGTTCCGACAAAAAGGTTTTTTTGCTTATAAAATAATAACTTTTTTAATTTTTAATATATTTAGCGAAAAATTTACAGTTATACACCTGAGATATGCTGCTTTGATAAAAAAAACTGTCCTATATCGGAGCATTCAAAGAAGGTATTTATTTTGCAAACTGAATGGTGGCATCATTTGGGTTGAAAAACACTTGCATTTGGATAGGAAATTTTTTTTATTATTATTCCAAGAATATCAAATTTAATTTCAGCAACAACAAAGTATGTTAAATTAAAAATAAGTCTATTACAAACCGCCACAGTCATTACATAAATAAGTACGGTGCCGGTCTCACATCGGGCGCAAGCATGTGGGACACTGCATTTGTGTCCCGTAATACAATAACAAATGTGTCCTGATTGTCGCTTCAGTAAATGAAAAAACAATTCGTATGAAAATACTTCTATTTTTACTTCTCTGGTCGCTTTCAGACACAAAAATGATTGTATCCGATTTGGAGTAAAAACGACCCTACCTCAAATTTCGACGGCTTTCAAACACACACTGACGCTTCCACACAGTCGGGATGTATTTCTACTTGTAGAGGATGCATGAAAATACTACTACATGGCGCCGTTAGTATAATTCTGAATAATGCCTTAAAGATATTTGATCGCAAAGTCGAACGCGGGGTTAGTTTGACCAAGTGTGACAACCGAGGGTTAAATTGTTAAATGTTGTGAATGATGTAAGTAATCGAACAGTCCCCGGAAAGGCCTGGTGTATGACACCCTCTGTTGCTAATGGCGTTTTCTCTTTTCCGCGACCGTCCTCGTCGACAGCTAAATGGCCGCTCCCATATTCCTTACAATCGGCTAACCTGACCTTAAGTCTGTTCTCGGACTTATCATCTAGAAAAAACAAAATATTAGCTCCAAATTTTACGTAAGCAGCTTAAATACCAAATATCACAGTGGTCAACTTATCCTTTCCCCAATGGACAAACAAGTGGGAACGATAATTACTCCACGGTCATCTATACTCTTCTTTGCAACACGGCGCAGGCACATACTATGAAATTCCTAATGATCTTAATCATGTTGACCTGGCATCCCACACCATCAGAAATTAACCACACGCTCGCTGTCTGTGCATAATACCGCGTATTATGAACAGTAGTAAGGCTATGGGGATTCCAACCCAGGTCCTCTGAGGGGAGCGCGGGGGCGGGGGGAAGTGAGGGCGCGCGGGGGAGCGCGGCGGAGGGAAACATGGGCGCGGGGCCTACGGGAAGTGGATGACCGGTTGCGCGCGCACGAGCCGCGGAGTGGGAGAAGCCGCGATGATGGAGGGGGTCAGTCCGGACAGAGCCGCCGCGGAGGCCTCTCCAGACCGGACCCACCGTCGGAAATTTTTCAGGCCTGACCCAGGGGTCGAGCCGCCGCGGAGACCTCTCCAGACCGAACCCACCCCAAAATTTTTTTCAGACCTAACCCAGGGAGGGGACAGCCACTGAAAAAATTTCTGGGGGGACGGGTCCAGTCTGAAAAATCTTTTTTCAGCCTCGATCCGCTCCCTGAAATTTTTTCCCCAAAATATTTTTCTAAACCAATATGTGATGGAATTTTCCCCCCAACACAGAGAAATAATAATATATTTTAATCGGATGATGTCGGGAAAGATCGACTTTTTACAATTCATGTATTTCGAGGATGGGAAAGAGAGAGCATTACTTTTAAAGCTAAATTCGAGAGAGAGAAAGAGACGCCACTACATAGTGGTACAATCGCATTTTATTCTTCAGCTAACAAGTTTTCAAAGCGTTCCGATTTAGCGTCGCAGCGTATCGCGCAATCGCATGTAATTTGACTCCTCTGGAGCAGCCGTGCAGGATGACACCATTATCACAGCGTGAAGAAAATGTAATACAGAAACGCTGAATCTTAAAATTAGGTGGCGAGGAGGATGACGGATAAATGAAATGGAGAAATAATATGTGTTTAAGAAATTTTATTTAAAATTAAAAGAATATGAAATTAACCATTATCACAGCGCGAAGAAGGCGCGAAGAAAATGTAATACAGAAACGCTGAATCTTAAAATTAGGTGGCGAGGAGGATGACGGATAAATGAAATGGAGAAATAATATGTGTTTATGAAATTTTATTTAAAATTAAAAGAATATGAAATTAAAAAATACAATTTAACGTTTTTTTTTCCTGCGAACATCAGCTAGAATATCATTGATGACACATGCTAACAGTTCGAAATCTACAAGATAATCCTCGTCGTAATATTCGCTATCACATATGATTTTAGCAGCACGATGCGCATCTAATGTTTCGCAGGCAACATCGCTCTGCTGTAGCAAGTTAACAAAAGTTTTAAATTTTATCCTCACATCTTCTACAGTTTGATACAGTCGCGGATACATATAATTATGCTGTACCAGCAGAATCTGTATCGAATGATTTTGTGCGTTAATTCGTCATACGCGTGAATCATGGAAAGAGAGAAGAGAAGGAAGACGGGTAAATAAAAGTGAGACATTATATATGTTTATGATATATACATATTGTTACAAATAATGTACTAATTGTACGATTTAACATTTGCTGCAAGCTGCGTCGACAATATCATTCATGGCACATGCCAGCAGTTCGCAATCGACAAGAGATTCACCATCGAAATATTCGCTGTCGCATATAGTTTTAGCGATGTGACACGAATCTAAAGTTTCACCGGCGACATCATGCCGTTGTAACACGGTGACAAAATTTGAAAATTTCATATGAACAAGATGCGTATTTTCGGAAAGCCACGAATACATGTGGTCGATACAACGCTCGAGATTAAATAAAAACTTCATAGTTTCTAATTTGAAATATAAAGACTTATTATGTAGCGACAACTTCACAATTCGCGAATTATACATTATACAAAATTCTTCCATCAATTCGTCAATCCACAGCGGTGCTGATCCAATTAATTGTGCATGTTTTTCGATGTCTGTGCGTTTTTCCATTAGCGTTTTCCATGTTGGAAGATGCAACAACAATTGATTCCCATGATTGTCGCCAAGAACAATTTCCACCTGTGGTATAGATTGCACGCTGATGCCAATTTCCATATATTTATATGATGCAGGCGTTAGCGCGTATCTTCTAACCATGATACGTGATGTTTGACGCGATCTAAGAGTCAGATCATGAAAATTACCGTTTATCAGGAAAACACATAAATAAATAACGATATGGTATGAAAAAAATTAAATCTTACATGTTAGATGTGTTCTTCCTACTTGGCGATACATCATCCTGCATGATCGGAACGTAATAATTCATGCGTTCAACGTTTGCTTCGGCACTGGTACTGCACATTTTTCGAAGCACTGTATATACGTCGAAAGTCACTGAGAGGTTCCAGAGCATTAATATAATAGCGTGCGAGGAGCTGGCTTAAATAGTGGTGCTATGCACCACCTCTACCATCTACCCCTCCTCTTATTCCTCAGCTATATTTTTTATGATGTGAATACAATATAATACTTTGAGAAACGTCACATGCATGAATCATAGAATTATGCTGTGCTGACAGAAACTGTATCGGATAATTTGGAGTTTGCACACCATATAAGGTCATATCACATGATCGCATGTAATTTGAGTCCCACCCTCAAGGATAAAAGTCTCGATACGTGTTGAACGTAATATAATACTTTTGGAAACGTCGAATCTTAGAATTATGTGGAATCAGCAGAAACTGTGTCGGATGATCTTGCGCACCAATTCATCATACGCGTGAATCATGGAAAGAATTATGCTGTATCAGCAGAAACTGCAGAGAACCATATTAGGATGGATCATTGTTTTTTGCATTCGAGGGAGGGGGTACGCCAAAAGAGTTAGACGGAGATACCAAATCGTGGCATAAACAATAAAAGCGCGCTCCAAACTGCACAAAGCTGGATCATTGTTTTTTGCATTCGAGGGAGGGGGTACGCCAAAAGAGTTAGACGGAGATACCAAATCGTGGCATCAACAATAAAAGCGCGCTCCAAACTGCACAAAGCCTCCAATCATTGCAACGTGTTGCGAGGAAAAGACACACTGCATTTACAACCATGGAAGAATTCGCGCAAGTAGAACGCCAATTGCTGGATCAATCTGTACGATTGATTTCCCGGGAAGAGTACCTCGCGTGGGAAGAACGGTGCGACGAGTGCATCGAATCTTTAGAAGAACACAACCGCGTAAAACGCCCGCGATTATCGATCGGTGTTCAACAATCATTGGTTGCTCGAATCGCGCGGCTCGAAGGACTGAAACATTCGTTGCGCGGACGTTTTGTGCGCGAAGGTGCAGGTCATTCGAGCACAGGACTTTTGTGGCGCGAAATAAACACTGCTCTCGATAGCCGCGTGTTAACTGGTGCAGTTCTAAATTCGAACTATATCGAACCGTGCAACTTCCTTCAAGATGCGGGGGCCATTGTGCTAGAGCATGTGCGGGGCGCTTTGAGGAAACGTCGAAACCTCAAAGTGAACACGGTGTTCAACGGTGAATTTGTGGCGGGTGACAAGCATGCTTGTAAAAGCATCAACACCCGAAACTGTGAACTCTTCCGCACATCCGATCTACAGGAGTGGTATCAGCGATGCGTTATCGAACCCACCCTGGCATCGCTGGAAGAGTTCCAGGAACGCGACAGCGGATGGGCATTGACGCGAATCCTCAACCTAACCGTCAATGTCAACAAGTACAATCCGCTGCGCGCGGGATGCCACTTCAAGTTGCCGCGTGATTTATTGTTGAAGAATGCAACAATTAGTGTACAATCCTCGGACAATGCATGCTTCGCGTGGGCAGTGGTCGCCGCTCTCCATCCTGTGGAAAGACATCCCGATCGTCCAAGTTCATACCCCGACTATGCGTCCATATTAAATGTCCAGGGTATTGAGTTCCCGATGTCTCTGGGACAGATTGGGAAGTTTGAACGGTTGAACGACATCTCCATCAACGTGTACAGCTTCGAGATGGAGATGGAGAAGCCGAAGAAAGGTTCCACAGTCTTCCCACTGCATCTCACCAGCCAAAAGAGGGATCGACACATTAACTTGCTCTACACACCAAATCATGAGCATGGCGATGTAGGGCACTTTGTGTGGATCAAGAACTTGTCCCGGCTGGTGAGCGCCCAATTGAGCAGACACAAGGAAAAGAAATTCATCTGTGATCGGTATGTATAGGAAACTTGTGAAATGTTAAAATGTCTCACGGAAAAAAAAATTAAATAAAAAATTTTTTTTTGTTTTTACAGATGTATGCACTATTTCGGATCCGCCGAGAAGTTGGAGATGCATTCGCTGGATTACGGCAAGATGAACGACTGCGCTATCCTGCTGCCCAGCGAAGGAAACAACTTGCTGAGTTTCAACAACCACGGTATGAAGGAGCGGCTCCCCTTCATGGTGTATGCAGATCTGGAGTGTATCATTGAAAAAACAGAGGACAACCGAGTGGGTGATGATAATAAATTGCATACATATCAACACCACAATGTACACAGCATTGAATATTATATGCATTGTTCATACGATACATCGCTGTCGACGTATCGATGTCGCCGCGACGCGGATTGTGTTTCATGGTTCGTCGACGAACTTAAAAATTTTGCAAACTTCGCCAAACCCATTCTGGCAAGTAATGTTCCAATCCTGGATTTAACTCCTGAACAGTTGACGGCATTTCGCGATGCAACACACTGTCATATTTGCGAAGAACCATTCAAGGCTAACGATGTACGAGTTCGCGATCATTGCCATCTATCCGGACGGTTCAGAGGTCCAGCACATTCAGAGTGCAATTTAAATTATAAAAATGTGTTTTACATCCCCATAGTTTCCATAATTTATCAGGCTACGATTCACATTTCATTATCGAGGAAATAGCTACCGCTTTCGAAGGCAGCGTTGACGTATTGCCCATAACTAAAGAAAAATATATTTCCTTCACCAAAAATGTCGAAGATACGGCTGAATCAGACTCGCGAAATTATATTAAATTACGATTCATCGATTCATACAAATTTCTAAATACCAGTCTCGACAAATTAGCATCTTTACTTAGCACAGATAAATTAAAAATTTTACGATCCGAATTCGAAACATTATCCACCGAGGATTTCAATTTATTGACGCGAAAGGGTCCATCTGAGGGTCCAGGGTTCGAGTCCCTGTTCGGGCGCCAATTTGTGACGGTGGTTTCTCCGGGGATAAGGATTCGTAGGGATAGACTCAGTCGGTACGCCAGGGTGTGATAGAATCCTTATGTAGTGAGGAATATTGTGTTTATTTACTTGTCCTACAGATGATGCTATATACACTATTTACATGCGTCGCTACGCGTTCTCGTTCGTTTCGGTTTGGCGGTACGCCGCGCGTCTCGCTATTGGAACGGGCCGGAGACCGGACACAGGCCGGGCGTCTCTGGTCGGAGCAGTAGAGAGAAAGAGACCGGGCAGCGTCCAGGTGTCTCTTTATCGGAACGGTAGGAAGGAGACCGGGCAACGTCCAGGCGTCTCTTGTTGGAGCGGTAGCGAGAAAGAGACCGGGCAACGTCCAGGCGTCTCCTTATTGGAACGGTAGGGAAGAGACCGGGCAGCGTCCAGGCGTCCCTTTATCGGAACGGTAGGAAGGGGACCGGGCAACGTCCAGGCGTCTCTTGTTGGAGCGGTAGCGAGAAAGAGACCGGGCAACGTCCAGGCGTCTCCTTATCGGAACGGTAGGGAAGAGACCGGGCAGCGTCCAGGCGTCCCTTTATCGGAACGGTAGGAAGGGGACCGGGCAACGTCCAGGCGTCTCTTGTTGGAGCGGTAGCGAGAAAGAGACCGGGCAACGTCCAGGCGTCTCCTTATCGGAACGGTAGGGAAGAGACCGGGCAGCGTCCAGGCGTCTCTTGTCGGGGCGGTAGCGAGAAAGAGACCGGGAAACTTCCAGGCGTCTCTTTATCGGAGCGGTAGGGACGAGACCGGGCAGCGTCCAGGCGTCTCGTGTCGGAGCGGTAGCGAGAAAGAGACCGGGCAACTTCCAGGCGTCTCTTTATCGGAACGGTAGGAAAGAGACCGGGCAACTTCCAGGCGTCTCTTGTCGGAATCGGTGGTAGGACAGAGATGGTAGGCGATCAGATGATCGGCGGGTACACGGATTTTCACGAATACTGGCACCGGGCAACATCCAGGCAAGTCTGGTAGTGGGGGATCCGTATCCCCACTGGAACTGTCCTGGCTTCGTGACGCCGGGGCTAATGTCCGAATTCTTGGAAATTCCCAGCAGCGAGACATCGACGCGATCTAGCGGCGCAACGGGGAGGGAGCGTCATTTGACGCGTCGCGAGACCGGCGCGCCTCGGGCCGGTTCGGTCGTGCTCGGCTGTGGTCGCCGGCGCGCTCGGCCTCTCGCTCACTCCCGGTCGAACCGCCGTGCGCTCGACTCCTCGCGCTGGGACGCTACGTCACAGTGTCTTTCCATATGAATACCTTGATTGCGCGAACAAGCTGCAGGATCCATGCTTACCGCCGCGCGAATCATTCTACAGTTTGTTAACGGGTGAGGCAGTATCAGAGGCCGCTTACACACATGCTGAGACTGTCTGGCAGCGTTTTGGGATTAGAACCTTGGGCGACCACAGCGACTTGTATTTGAAAACTGATGTCTTGTTATTGGCAGATATTTTTGAAAATTTTCGCGAAAGTTGTATCAAGAGTTATGGATTAGATTCAGCACATTATTATACTCTACCTGGTTTCACATGGGATGCAATGCTAAAACACACCAAAATTACATTCGAATTGCTTACAGACGTCGATATGGTCATGTTTATCGAACGTGGTATACGCGGGGGCTTAAGGGGGTAGACACGTCACGTGGTCTGGCCGATTCGGCAGGTCGGTATTACAGCAGGTTTTTTCTGCACTGAAATGGTATTAGCCATAGATACGCGGCTGCCTGTGCACGCGAGAGGGAGCTGTTTGCTATTTCCATATGTTATTTTGAATGTGAAAAGAAATTCTCAGCTGTTGTGTTGTACTTTTTAAACAGAAAGTCTGCTGGTACTGCAAACATAGAAAATTCATTGTACATTTACTTGAAATGTGCTTATGCTACAATATTCTACGTTGGCAGTAAGGAATTATAAGTGAAAAGGAAAAATAGATGAGGGCATGTCCCCAGAAAATGAAGTTTGTTAGGATAGACATTTTTTAATTAGCAAAACACTGAAACAGAACATGAAATACACATCCTATGCAGTAAGCAGTTATGAACAAACATATATAAAATTGTGTTTGATGTTGAATCCAACGCGTGATTATTATGTGGTCCCTCCTCGAAGTGACAGAAAATATAACCTATGTATATGCTATAAGACAATAAATATTTAGCGGCTATTTCGTTGTATTACGCTACATTTGTGAACTTTTCATCATCCTTCCGAAACATTATTATTACGCCGCAACAGTATCTTTAGGAAATCGGGTATAGCATATAGGTTATATTCTCTGTCACTTGGAGGACAGGATTTTCTGTCCTCGAAGTGACAGAAAATATAACCTATATGCTAGACCCGATTTCCTAAAGATACTGTTGCGACGTAATAATAATGTTCCGGAAGGATGATAAAAAGTTCACAAATGTAGCGCAAAAGAACGAAATAGCCGCTCAACATTTATTGTCATATAGCGTATACAGTGTGTCCGCGGGAAAGCTAAACAGCCGGCTCCCTCCTAAACTATTGGAGATAAAAATATAAAAAAAATAGGGAATTGCATGGTCCGAGGGGGCCAATTATTTAGCGCGAACGAATTTTTTTATCGATTATTATTTTAAAAGATACGATGGTCAAGTTCGGTTTTTCAAATGGAACTATTTTTTTTGAACACCTGAGTTGATAGTGCGTTCCAATACAAATTCAATAAGCTTTAATGTATACACTTTATTTTCACTGGTTTTTAAGATATTGCGCTTGCAAATTTACTGATTTTCACTGGAAGAAAACTGTCTGGTATAGCACGGACCGGGGACGGTCTTACTGGTTCCACGGGTGGCATTGCCTTTTGAAATAGATACCTACCTGCCAAAGGTCTACGCCAGGCCCAAAGGCTGGACAATTTTTTTCCGTCAGAAATGCTACTTAGGTAGGTACATCTGCGGTATATTTATTTCGCACTTGCTTCTACGCTCGGATGGCCGGTTGTTTTGGGAGGGATGCAAGTTCGATTGGTTAGGTTAGGAGGAGTGAAAGTTGCTAGACTAAATTTCAATCATAGGGAGCAGATTGTATCAGAACCATTCGGATTTGCATTCCTCACAAACGGCTGCTCTCTTGAAGAGGCCCTCTTCACAGCAATGCCCACCTTCTCTCGCACGGAATACGTTAACGCTTGCTTTTGTTCTGATATTGAAGCTCGTGTTTATACTCGAGAGGACCACGCGTCGACAGCGGGCTACCCCTTTTCTTCCTGTGTCTCTCCACGAGCCGTGCTGACGGTGGATTGTAGGAGCGTAGATATCTGGATGCCAGTTATTGAATTCAGGAGACGTTAGAAACATTTTATTACAAAACACACAATTAAAGTAAATCGTATTCCTCTCGGGCAGGAGTACTGATAATGATCGAACTTGCGCCCCACTTCGCGCAGACCAATTACACGGAGGGTAGTCGGGTCACACACTGCCCAAATGTGTGTTGCGCTGGCACCCCGTGGCGAGGACAGACCTTCGCATTGCCTCACCCGATTTTTATGGCTTTTTCCGGAAAAAGGTACGAATCCTGGGCTGAACGTAGCGAATTGAGGTCGAGCCCCCGCAGTCAAGGGTGAAATATCCATTTGAGCGTATTAAGAAATTCTTTGCTTCGTCGTATCGAAAGGGAAGTGGTGCCAATGGATTCCTTATGTTTTTCTGACGAAAATCATACCAAATGTCATGCAAATCGGACTACTTTGACACAAGCAATTTGTATTCCTTATGTAAGAGTTGTCCGATTTCCACGACACTTGGCATGATTTTCATCGGAAATCCCCAAGGAATCTATCTACGACACTTCCATATCCATACGATAAAAAATAAAGAATTATTTTATTTCCTAACCAGATACAGGGTAATTATGGAGCAACGCCCGTCAAGGAGATGCGGCGGCCTGGTACCCCGTGGCGAGGACAGGCCTTCGCTGTGCCTCACCCGATTTTTATGGCTCTTTTCGGAAAAAGGTACGAATCCTGGGCCGAACGTAACGAATTGAAGTCGACCCTCCGCAGTCGAGGGTGAATTATCCATTTGAGCGTATTAAGAAACTCTTTTCTTCATCGTATCGAAGGGGAAGTGACGCCAATGGATTCCGGGCGTTCTCCCGATTAAAATCATGCCAAACATCATGAAAATCGGACTATTTTTACATAAGGAATACAAATAGCTTGTGTCAAAGTAGTCCGATTTGCATGACATTTGGTATGATTTTCGTCAGAAAAACATAAGGAATCCATTGGCACCACTTCCCTTTCGATACGATGAAGAAAAGGGTTACTTAATACGCTCAAATGGATATTTCACCCTCGACTGCGGGGGCTCGACCTCAATTCGCTACGTTCGGCCCAGGATTCGTACCTTTTTCCGGAAAAAGCCATAAAAATCGGGTGAGGCACAGCGAAGGACTGTCCTCGCCACGGGGTACCAGGCCGCCGCATCTCCTTGACGGGCGTTGCTCCATAATTACCCTGTATCTGGTTAGGAAATAAAATAATTCTTTATTTTTTATCGTATGGATATGGAAGTGTCGCAGATAGATTCCTTGGGGATTTCCGATGAAAATCATGCCAAGTGTCGTGGAAATCGGACAACTCTTACATAAGGAATACAAATTGCTTGTGTCAAAGTAGTCCGATTTGCATGACATTTGGTATGATTTTCGTCAGAAAAACATAAGGAATCCATTGGCGTCACTTCCCTTTCGATTCGGTGAAGAAAGGGGTTTCTTAATACGCTCAAATGGATAATTCACCCTCGACTGCGGAGGGTCGACTTCAATTCGTTACGTTCGGCCCAGGATTCGTACCTTTTTCCGAAAAGAGCCATAAAATTCTATGGGCACTGCGGGGTGCTGTCCTCGCCACGGGGTGACGGGCGCAGCACCAGAATCAGCCTGTACCTACCTTTTTATGAAATAAACCAATTCGTTATTCCTTATCGTATGGATATGGAAGTGTCGCCGATGGATTCCTTGGGGTTTTCCGATGAAAATCATTACAAATGTCGTGTAAATCGGACAAGTTTTACATAGGGAATACAAATAGCTTGTGTCAAAGTAGTCCGATTTGCATGACATTTGGTATGATTTTCGTCAGAAAAACATAAGGAATCCATTGGCGTCACTTCCCTTTCGATACGATGAAGAAAAGGGTTTCTTAATACGCTGTAATGGATAATTCACCCTCGACTGCGGTGGGTCGACTTCAATTCGCTACGTTCGACCCAGGATTCGTACCTTTTTCCGGAAAAAAGCCATAAAAATCGGGTGAGGCAATGCGAAGGTCTGTCCTCGCCACGGGGTGCCAGCGCATCTCCTTGACGGGCGTTGCTCCAGAATTACCCTGTATCATTTGGGCAGTGTGTGACCCGACTACCCTCCGTGTAATTGGTTTGCGCGAAGTGGGGCGCAAGTTCGATCATTATCAGTACTCCTGCCCGAGAGGAATACGATTTACTTTAATTATAGTACATGTGTGTTTTGTAATAAAATGTTTCTATCGTCTCCTGAATTCAATAACTGGCATCCAGATATCTACGCTCCTACAATCCACCGTCAACATGGCTCGTGGAGAGACACAGGAAGAAAAGGGGTAGCCCGCTGTCGACGCGTGGTCCTCTCGAGTATAAACACGAGCTTCAATATCAGAACAAAAGCAAGCGTTAACGTATTCCGTGCGAGAGAAGGTGGGCATTGCTGTGAAGAGGGCCTCTTCAAGAGAGCAGCCGTTTGTGAGGAATGCAAATCCGAATGGTTCTGATACAATCTGCTCCCTATGATTGAAATTTAGTCTAGCAGCTTTCACTCCTCCTAACCTAACCAATCGAACTTACATCCCTCCCAAAAGAACCGGCCATCCGAGCGTAGAAGCAAGTGCGAAATAAAAGTAACGGTGCGCTTCTCGATACCGCAGATGTACCTACCTAAGTAGCATTTCTGACGGAAAAAAATTGTCCAGCCTTTGGGCCTGGCGTAGACCTTTGGCAGGTAGGTATCTATTTCAAAAGGCAGTGCCACCCGTGGATCCAGTAAGACCGTCCCCGGTCCGTGCTATACCAGACAGTTTTCTTCCAGTGAAAATCAGTAAATTTGCAAGCGCAATATCTTAAAAACCAGTGAAAATAAAGTGTATACATTAAAGCTTATTGAATTTGTCTTGGAACGCACTATCAACTCAGGTATTCAAAAAAAATAGTTCCATTTGAAAAACCGAACTTGACCATCGTATCTTTTAAAATAATAATCGATAAAAAAAATTCGTTCGCGCTAATTAATTGGCCCCCTCGAACCATGCAATTCCCTATTTTTTTTATATTTTTATCTCCAATAGTTTAGGAGGAAGCCGGCTGTTTAGCTTTCCCGCGGACACACTGTACATAGGTTATATTTTCTGTCACTTCGAGGAGGGGACCATAGACATATATAGACGGTGGAGCCTAAGCTGAGGGGGGTGGCAAGGTTCGCGGTAAGGGGAGCGATACGAGTAAATCGGATAACGCTGTGGTTATGCATGCCGAATGCATTCGAAGCTAACCGACGCGCCTGTATCTGAACCTATGCCTTTACCCCTCCAAGCCTTCCTTCCCCACGCCGATAGTCCCATCTTCTGATCCGTCTATATACGTTTATGGAGGGGGCCACGTAATAATCACGCGCATCCAGCCTACGCAATTTTTTTATGAAAAAATTATTTAAATCGGACTATTTTTAACGAAACGGGCTTTCAATTCTGCAAACAAATTTTTCACGTAATTTCCTTAATGGTTTGAGATGTATCATTTTTGGGGCCAATTTGATTGAGAAAGTATAAGGAATCGATTGACGCCACGATCGCAAAGATTTGATTAGAAATTGCAAAACTTCAGATTCATCAGTGCTTAGTGCGCAACATTGTATGGCCCTGCTGGTTTCAAGCGTCGAAGCCGACGAAACTCGGAATGGGGATGAAAACAAAAACCCGCAAAAGGACTCCAAAGAGAGCATCGCAAAAGCGGATTCTTCCTGTGGCAAAACGGGGTGGTATATTACCACTTCTCCCGCTGCTAGGTGTTCTCGGATCGTTAGCTGGCGGAGCGGCGGGGAGCGCCAAGGCGGTAAACGATAATAAGGCCGCGCAGCATTAGCTGCAGGAAATGCAACGTCATAATCGCTCCATGGAAGGCCGTGGACTTTATCTCACGCCATACAAGCGTGGACAGGGAATATCGAAACGAAAAAAAAAACGTCGAAAAGAAAATAAAAATGCCTGCGGGCGTAACTACCGATGTGCAATTGGAGGAGTTGGCAAAACGTATGCGTATTCCATTCTTTAGAGGTGTTTTTATGCGCAATGCACTACCAGCCGGAGGAGTACGTCGAAACGAGAGCGGTATTGTAAATTTGGACAATGTCGAGGGGCCGGGGACTCATTGGGTGGCATATGCGAAGAGGGGGTGTCGAGCTATATATTTCGACAGCTTTGGGAATCTTCGACCGCCTAAGGAATTGGTACAATATCTGGGTAAAGATGCTGTGAAAATCGAATACAATCGAACGTCTTATCAGAAGTACAATCAGAGCAATTGTGGACAACTATGTCTACGCTTTGTACAAACGATCGACGCTATATTTAAGGATTGACTTCCCACCACTATTATTCAGCACTAATCGAGCCGTGCAGCTCTGAATATGTCGCTAACATTCACTCTAACCGGCAAGAGTAGCACCCTCGCGGTGAGCTACTTTCCACCCATAGATTTGAGCGATGATGATTACGAGCTTGGCCTGACAACCTTTGAAACTTATCATACAATACCAAACATCGACTGGAACAACGATAACTTCTACTTCACCTCAAACTATGGCATCAAAAACAGCAGTGTTGACACCACTCCTGAAACTATTAGGATTCCACACGGCTCCTACGAACTAGACGCCATTGCCAAGTATTTGAGACAGCGATTACACGAGCGGTATCCTAAAAATCTCGATGACACCGATGGTGACAACGATGTGTATCCTATAGTGTTGCGTCCCAACAACAACACCATGAAAAGCGAGCTGTACTGCTCGTTCACCATAGATTTTACGAAGCGCAATAACATTGGATTGCTACTGGGCTTCTCGACGAATCGGGTATTAGAACAAGGACGGTGGCACGAATCAGACGATCCAATTAATATCATGAACGTGAACATTATCCGCATAGAATGTAGCGTGACTACTGGCGCGTACAACAATGGGAGGCGTGTACATACGATACATGAATTTTCTCCGAGACTTCCACCAGGATATAAGATATTGGAAACGCCTGCACAGATCATTTACCTTCCAATCACCGCACGGGTCGTTACGGATCTAACGATACGCGTTGTGGATCAAGACGGACGGTTGCTAGATTTTCGAGGTGAAGAGATTACCATCAGACTACACGTGCGACGACGGCGATAATACGTGTGGTGTGAAAGAGATGCTTGTGTTGAACGACTCCAGAAACCCGTTTCTTCCAAGTGAAATTGTTTACAACAACAACTGCAACAGCTCAGATCACGCTAAAAAGAAGGGGCTCACTGCTGCGAACATTGCATTTTTGAAATCATTGGGATTCATTGTGTGCATATAAGTTGAAAAAAATGGCTGACATTCTAAGCATTGGAGGGAAGCCGACGTTTGATGATCGTATCGTGAAGCTCGAGACTCACACATACAACCCATATGTCAACACGACGTTTGGATACAGCGATGAGATAAGAATACCGATACAGCAGCAGGATTTATACACATTACCGTGTGAAAGTTTCCTGTATGTGGAGGGAAAATTGAAGATAAATAAGCCAAATGATGTGTTAACGGTGATGTTGGGAAATAATTGTGTGGCGTTCTTATTCGATGAGATTCGATACGAGCTGAACGGTGTGGAGATTGATCGCAACAGAAACGTTGGAATAACTAGCACGCTTAAAAACTATGTATCACTGACATCTGATGAAGACAAAAATATGGAGAATGCCGGATGGGGCTTGAAACGACGCGATGGGCTAATAGTGAAAAATCATTTCAATTTTTGCGTCCCACTCAAATATTTGTTGGGATTTTGCGAGGACTACAAACGCATGATTATTAATGCGCGTCACGAATTGATTTTAATACGATCGCGCAACGATAACAATGCTCTGATAGGATCACAGATGTTGGAACCAGAAATTGAATTACTTAAACTACAATGGCGGATGCTTCATGTGACGCTGAACGACGTTAATAAGCTATCGTTGCTACGTACTTTGGAAAGTGGACAAAACCTGAGCATTTGTTTTCACTCGTGGGATCTGTATGAGTATCCTCTCTTACAGAGCACGACCAAGCATTCGTGGGCCGTGAAGGCATCTGCACAGCTGGAGAAGCCGCGATGCATCATCCTTGCTTTACAGACTAATCGAAAGAATGCCTGAAGATATTACTATGTTCAACAACTGTAAATTGACCACTGTAAAACTTTTTCTCAACTCGGAATTTTATCCATATGATGACATGAACTTGGACTTTGACAAGAATAAGCATGCCATCTTGTTTCATATGTATACACAATTCCATAAATCGTATTATGGACATAGTTGCAACGAGGCATTATTCACCGTGGCTGAATTTTTACAATTTGGTCCCCTCGTGGTAATTGATTGCTCGCGACAAAATGAGTCGATCAAGAATGGCACAGTGGATGTGCGCATAGAATTCGAGTGTAAAGAGAATGTGCCTGCAAATACTACGGCCTACTGTCTGATTCTGCATGATGGGGTGGTTGAATACAATTCACTGACAAACGTGGTGCGCAAAATCAATTAAATTGTCACGCTACTTGCCTGCCCTCTCATGTGTAAAAATCATATCAAAATTTCATCGTGAAAATCAAGATGCTTTACGAGAAAGACTGCATTCTCCCGTCTGTCTTGCCAGCGAACGAACCTCTAAATTGTACCGATAATGACTGTACCAACATTTGTTGACCTGCAAGGGTTCATCGTTGATGGAAGATTTGTTGTGAAGGAAGTGGCTGTCCTACGAAAGGGAACAATTCTCTCGCACTATATTTTCGGGAGTTCGACGCCGCAATATCTTCTTACAAAATCCGACAAATCAAGCATCCGGTGGTTGGTGGCAAAACATCATGGACTACGGTGGGACGATGGAGACGTTCCGTACAGTATGGCTAAACAGCTAATTTCGAAAGCTGTAGCTGATGCAATCGACGAAGAAGATGACGCATCCCATATCGTATACGTTAAAGGGTTGCAGAAACGCGACTGGCTTGCGGAATTCCTCGATGAAAATACGAGAGCGGACGTGATCATCGAGACGCTGGACATTGACTACGAGGATATTAAATCTCTAAATAAGGTAAATGTAGTTAATACTCTGCGATGTGGCAGACACGCAAAGCATTGTGCCTTGCAAAATGTATTTAAAATATTCAACTGGTGGTCTAAACACCAAAGAGAAATTCATAAATAAAATATGATCAATTTTTAATGCATAAATGTTTTTTTTCTTCACCCTTCCCAACCTCCTATATGCTAGATTAAGACGATAGTTATAATTATTATGTAGAAGCGGTTCGATTCATGTTCAGAGTGGTACGATTCATGTTCAGAGTGGTACGATTCACGTTCGATTTACGTTCAAAGCCGTTCAGAGTGGTACGATTCACGTTCCATTTACGTTCAGTACCCGTTCGATTCACGTTCGATTCACGTTCGATTTTAATTTCATATTTTTTTAATTTAAATAAAATTTCTTAAACACATATGGAAACAATTTCAGGGAGCGGATCGAGTCTGAAAAATGATTTTTCTAACAGGACCCGTCCCCCCAGAAATTTTTTCAGTGGCTGTCCCCTCCCTGGGTTAGGTCTGAAAAAATTTTTGGGGTGGGTTCGGTCTGGAGAGGTCTCCGCGGCGGCTCGACCCCTGGGTCAGGTCTGAAAAATTTCCGACGGTGGGTCCGGTCTGGAGAGGCCACCGCGGCGGCTCGGTCCGGACTGACCCCCTCCATCATCGCGGCTTCCCCCACTCCGCGGCTCGTGCGCGCGCAACCGGTCTTCCACTCCCCGCAGGCCCCGCGCCCATGTTTCCCTCCGCCGCGCTCCCCCGGGCGCCCTCACTTCCCCCCGGCCCCGCGCTCCCCTCAGAGGACCTGGGTTGGAATCCCCATAGCCTTACTACTATGAACAAACCAAAGTCGACTTGATCTAGAGCAACACATGCTCATCCACAATCACACCAACGTCGGATAATCCCATGTCCATTTTTGGATTTTTAGAAATGGTCTCAGTTTCTATGTTCACTCACATTCACACAGACGTATGTTTATGTGAACACCTCATTCTCATCATTGACCATCTCTCCCGACGTTGCGGCGTTGCACAGCGGCCGTTCTCCTCGACGAGTCCACGGTCTTCGGGTGCTAACCCCCCCCCCCCCCCTAACCATCTCTGGCACGATTGGTGACTCCTCGACCACTCCATTCATCACTCTCTTTTCTGCACGTAGAACAAAAATAAACATATATACCATACATAGGGGAAATATGGGTAAAACCGGGACGTTAAGGTTAAAAGCTCATAATTTTGACATTATTAATGTAAAAAAGAAATTGAAAGTAGGGTTCATTAGACTAAAATCTTTAATAATTAATAGTATAAATCCATTTTATTTAAAACAATAAGAAATACAAAAAAATTATGATTTAAAATATGGTCCGTTTTTACGGTTTTCCCCCATAGCCTGGGTAAAACCGGGTACCATACTAAAAACTGACCCTAGCACCTATAGCAACGGAATTCGTCCAATTCTTCAGTCCCCCAACCAGTGCAGCCTTCGTGAGCCCACTTACAACAAGCTGTACACTGCACCCACCCTTCATTCAATTTGGATTAACCATAGGTTTCTTTGCAATAATTGCAAATGCCTTCGTTGCTCCTGTTATCATTGTTTTCATCACTACTACTATCATTATCCTTCAGTCTTTTATTTAATTGTGTAGTTTTCTTTTTTGTTAGTTGTGGTCCTTTACCACAATTTAGTTTTAATTTTGATAACTTCCTCTTTTTCGGTTCTTTGTTATTTTCTTTGCACTCCTCAAGTTCCTGTTTATAAGGACACGAGGTAATAATGGCGGTTTTCTCTCGACGTCTATTCGTTTGAATTTTGCGAGTCATATGTGGGACTGGAATAATATCCGCAGGTGATACGATTAGTGTTGAAGAAGACGGGTTTGTTGGTGTAACAACTGTTGCTGATATTACAGATTTTTCTTTTGCAGTTGTCTGTTTAACCGTTGATGTTATTTTATTGTTGTAAGAACCAACTACTTCTTCAACCAGATCTCTGTCGGTGGTAGTAGCAGCAGCAAAATCGATATCCGAAAAGATCTCAGGATTAGTTGGACAAATTCCTGTTTTTTAAAACCTGCCAGAGCATTTTGTACAGTTGCTGCTTTGCAGTATGCGTCTCCAAACAATTTAGATATTTGGAACTGACTTACACTGCGCCCAGGATTATTACGGAGCCACGTCGTTACCTCTTGGCTGTAATACGTATTCAAAGGACGCATGAAACTTATGTCAAGCGGTTGCAATATATGTGTGCAATGTGGTGGAAAACTAAGAATAATTACACCATTATCACTTGCATTTTCAATTAGAGGCAAATTTTTGGTGTGCGTTGTGTGGCCATCGAGAAGTAGAACTGGGCATTTTTTTGTGGGTTTAACCGATTCAATAAAATGGTGTAACCAATCTACGAATAAATTACTTTGAATCCATCCGCTTGGATGGCAGGCCGCAACTGTTCCGGGTGGTGCACCGTCGAGCAACTCGGCTTTCATCCGAATTCGGGGAAATATAAGAAATGGAGGGACATACATTCCTGATGCACTAAAGCAAATCACAGCTGTTGTAAGTTGCCCTCTTTCTGCTGAACTAATTATTCCCACTTGATTTCGCCCCTTTGTAGCGATAATCTTAGAATGTTTTTTGGGGGCAGTGGTGATACCCGTCTCATCGACATTAAATATTCGAGTTGGTGGGAATTTGTGGGTATCTATCAATTGGGTTAAAAGGTTAAAAAACTCAGTAACATTAATCTTGTTAAAACCCATTGCTCTCGCTATTGACGTTGATACTGGGGACCGAATAAAAAGTTAAGGGTGGCGTTTCAGGAAACCATACAGCCACTCATCTCCTGCCAGTCCTTTTGCTTTATTAAAATTATGATTTATATTATTTGCTTCGGCCATTTGAAATGCAAGTCGTCGTATGTCCGTACGGGTAAGACCAAACAAACGATTTTCCATTGTCATAATATGTTGCATTATAAGATTTTCTTGCTCAGCAGAAAAAATAATGTGGAAACGACCTAGGCCTTTCTGAGATGCGATTTTTATATCTCCACAAATTTTGAATTTTTTTACTCGATCCTCTAGTGGAGATTGAGGCACCTCGTATCGTCGTGCTGCTAACCTATAATCCATTTTCTTATTTGTAACATCCAGAATAGCGTTCCGCATGTTCTCTTCATCCCACGACTGCCGGGTAGTGACTCGTTTATAATCACGGGGCATTTTGTTGAAGCCTGAAAAATAATTCATTTTCTCCAAAATCGGGTACCCGAATTACCCCGTACGGATTTACCCCAGCATACAATTTTGTAAATACTACGGATTATCAACAATACCATGGCGAAATACAAACAAACTGTCTTAGTTATTTACACTTTAATATGCAACAATTAACATAATTCACACAAAAAAGTTCTTACCTGAGTAGTAAGGCTACACCGATTCCAACCCAAATTTGAGTTTCAAGGCCACGATAAGGATTTCCCCCCTGACCTTGAAATCCAAATTTTCAGGGGAAAAATCCTTATCGTAACCTCGAAACTCAAATTTGCGTTCGACGGAGCGGCGGCTGGCAGGCGCAAGAGTGGTCGTCGGGCGTGTGCGGACAGGCGCGGAGGACGGTCGCCGGGTGGACACGGTGGCGGGCGGTGGCGGATGACGTCATAAGGATGGTGGTGTGGTGGGGGTATAGGAATGGTGGAGTGGTGGGGGGTATAGCGCGAGTGCAAATATCGAATCAATCGATACCGAACCGCATCGAGGAGGAACCGCGGGTGAAGTGCTACGATGGACCGTGGTACCCAGACTGTCGGTAAGGAAGGAAATATTAATTTTAAGATACTAATTATAATAAAAAAACGGAGAATCTCGGGCGACGGGGCTCGAACCCAAGACCTCCGTGTTACGACTCAGCCGCCTAACCAACTCCCCCCACGTCGACTCCCTGACATTAGTCTTCCGTGAATGGTATACAGGGTGTCCCACCTAAGACTGGACAGCCGGTTTTCTCCTAAAGTATTGCCGATAAAAATATAAAAAAAAATAGGGAATTGCATGGTTCGAGGGGGCCAATTAACTAGCGCGAACGAATTTTTTTATCGATTATTATTTTAAAAGATACGATGGTCAAGTTCGGTTTTTCAAATGGAACTATTTTATTTGAACACCTGAGTTGATAGTGCGTTCCAAGACAAATTCAATAAGCTTTAATGTATACACTTTATTTTCACTGGTTTTTAAGATATTGCGCTTGCAAATTTACTGATTTTCACTGGAAGATAACTGTCTGGTATAGCACGGACCGGAGACGGTCTTACTGGCTCCACGGGTGGCACTGCCTGTTGAAATAGATACCTACCTGCCAAAGGTCTACGCCAGGCCCAAAGGCTGGACAATTTTTTTCCGTCAGAAATGCTACTTAGGTAGGTACATCTGCGGTATCGAGAAGCGCACCGTTACTTTTATTTCGCAGTTGCTTCTACGCTCGGATGGACGGTTCTTTTGGGAGGGATGCAAGTTCGATTGGTTAGGTTAGGAGGAGTGAAAGTTGCTAGACTAAATTTCAATCATAGGGAGCAGATTGTATCAGAACCATTCGGATTTGCATTCCTCACAAACGGCTGCTCTCTTGAAGAGGCCCTCTTCACAGCTATGCCCACCTTCTCTCGCACGGAATACGTTAACGCTTGCTTTTGTTCTGATATTGAAGCTCGTGTTTATACTCGAGAGGACCACGCGTCGACAGCGGGCTACTTTTCTTACTGTGTCTCTCCACGAGGCGTATTGACGGTGGATAATACTTTCCAATTCCTATATTTGTGGCATCTTTCTCGCGTGCGTCGGGACAAAAGCGAACTCCGTTCATAAACCGCGACTCTGGCGAGACACCGCGGCCGATCAGTACGGGTAGTTTTTGGTAACCAGATGTGGCATCTTCCACCTCTATTTCATCAGGGTAATTCTGGAGGTACGCCCGTCACCCCGTGGCGAGGACAACACCCCGCAGTGCCCATCGAATTTTATGGCTTTCGACCCTCGAAGGGTTTGGAATACCATTAAGAAGTGAGAAATGTTCAGGATTTCAAATGTTTGCTTCTTTTCTTCATCGTATCGAAGGGGAAGTGGCCTCCTGGAAAATGGATTCCTGGCGTTCCGTCGATTAAAATCATACCAAATTTCATGTAAATCGGACTATTTTTAACCAAGTCAAGTCAGCTTGAAATGATATAAATCGATATTTCATGGAATTTCCTTCATTATGGTCCGAATTACGTCGTTCTTAGTGTCAGCTTCATCGGCGAAACATAAGGAATCGATAGGTGTCGAGTAGGTAAGCTATGCCGATTCTGGATACGATGGGCGAGGGGGTGAGGCGGGGGGGGGACCGGGCCGTTGGCGCGGGGGTGAGGTGTGGAGGGGGTACCGCGCTCTTCCGCGAGATGGGTGCGGGGCGAGGCGGGGAGGGGGTACCGCGTTCGAGGGTGAGGGGGGGACGTCACAGGGGAAGGGGGATTTCAAAATTTTCAAAATGGCGTCTGCCGCCGCGCAACCGTTGATGGTGGTGAAGTGCAGGCGCGAAAGATAAGGGGCGAAAGGATGTAGCGCGGATGCTGTTATTCGATACTGATGACTATTCGAGATTAATTAACCTAAATAGCGCAACCGTCTCACGAAAGAATGCAACGCAGCCCCGTATAAACGTTCGTCGACGAAAATGTAATTTGACGCGCTACCGCGATAACTATTCGAGATTAATTAACTTAAATAGCGCAACTGCCTCGTGAAAGAACGTAACGTCGCGCTTGTATAAACATCCGCAGACGAATATTTTAAAGTTTGTGATCGGCGCTGTTGTGCCCTGCGTGGTGGCTCGCAAGGCTGGTACGGGATTTGGCGATATCGTAGGTTCGGGAGTGAACAAAAGATTAGGATCTACTGGGTGAACTACACCAAGTACGTTTAAATTCAGAAACTAAGTCTTTATTCAAACTTTAACTAAACTAGACTGAGGTGTACAAGAGTTTTAGCCGTGTTAACAGGTCGAGAGTCGGGTCTGCTGGGCGTGGTACGCGTTACCATGCCCGGTCGAGGCGATGCGTTCGCATTTTGCTGATTTTGTAGATTCGGTCGCTAGCGGCTGTCTTAGCTTGGAAACGTCTCGAACGTTTCGTAACGAACGTAATATAATATGTATAATGTATAGCGGTGACACGTGTGCTTGGGCGTTGCCTGGGCACAACATCCCTTCCCCCTAAGGGAGGGGGGTTCTTAGCGGTCTGTTAACATCAATTCTTAAGCTAGATTATAATAGTAATTCGGTGCGTACGAATATTAGTTTACATTTGATAATACTTGTATAACAACGTTATAATTTTTGTTGATGATAACGATTTGTATATAGTGGTTACAATGTTTCAAAGGGAACTGGTTGAAGACGTTCCTTCCTTACTAACTATTTTAATTATTGCTTCGGGTTTTTGTGTGGTTTTGTCGTGACTTGTATTGTCCGTTGTACAATGTCATGGTGTTCTCGCTTTGTAGAGTGTAAAGATACATAGTGTAACTGTTATGATTCCCGTTATCGAGGATAGTGTAAAGAAGCTGTAGTGATACTCGGTTGGTATAATTTCGGGTTTTTCTAAGTCGTTTTGTAAGTCGTCTAATTTTTTGCTGACTTTATTTAGTTCTTCTGGGTGTTTGATTATCCTTTTTAGTTCGAAATTTGTGTTACGATACGAGTTTACAGTGGTCTGTGGAACGTGTGATTTCGTCTAGCGACAAATTGTAACCAGGTAAGTAGTTCCATGTTTTTTCTATTCCGTATTGTTTTCCGCTTTCTATTGTAAATTCGGCGGTAGTGATGGTACATTTATTTCTTATCGTTATTATACCAGAGTCCTTAATACTATACATGTTTGTGCCCTTATCGTCGCAAGTTGCTGCTAATTGTATCGGGTTTGGCGCAATATAAATCCATGCGCCTGGTTGTTGTAATTCTATCAGGATTGTGTGGTTCAGTGTCATAATTCGTATTTTACAATTGTTCGATTTTTTTGTTAATTTGGTGTACAACTGTACTTCGCATGGTCCGTATGGTATTGCTTTGAATATCGGGTGGTTAGAGGTACAGAGGTATATATCGTTTATAGTCTTACATTTCGATAGGTCCTGCTTGCTCATCTGTATGTAATCTTGCACCGAGGTGTCAAGTACCACGTAGGAGTCGAGGGGTTCTATGTACGCGTAGAATGATTCATTTATCCTTGTGGGTACTGGGTGTACCTTGCTTAATTTGAATTTTTTGCGTTTAGCAACGGAATATCTAGTATCACAGTAATTGATTTGGTATCCGAAAATGCAGAAAGTGTAAGGATTTCGTACAAGACGTGCATGTTTTCTAACTTTATTCCGATGGGGAAGTTTAGTCCTTGCGGTATGTGTGCTAGTGCGGAAGTGAGGTAAGTTATGATTTGTGCTGGTGGTATCAGTCGTGGGTTTAAGACTCCTTTCTTTATATCCATAATGAATTCTAATAAGTCTTGAGTGTCGCGCAGAAGTGTTTCCGCGACGCTATTTATTAGTATGAGGTGTTCATCCATTGTCTCTCGAAATTTAGTAATGTCAGTCGTTTGTTGGAGTAGGTATTGAAGTTGCCAAGTCGCGTTTAAAAGTGTTTTTTCGTTTTCCTGTACGTTTTGTATAGTTTCATTGAGGAGCTCGGCGTTAGCTCTTACAATTTGCATTTGTCCCTTGATTGTATTTTTTAATCTACTGTCCTGCCTTTTTAGGAGGTCTATTTGGTTATTGATTTTCTTTCTATCTTCTGAATCCATTAGCCCGTATAGTGATTTGCCTATGTAGCCTAATCCGTCTATTAGTCCGCGACGCTGTTTTGGTGCGGAACTTATGGTTTGTTGGACGTAAGTAAGCAGTTGGGATACACGGTCTACTTTGCTTTGAATTTTCGTACCGAACGTTTTACAGAATTTTTGTAAGTTATTGGTAGAGGGTGTTTTACATTGAGCAAGTATGTCATATAGCGCTGCCTGGAGATTTGATTCGCGTCGGTAAATGTAAGATATGTCGACGTGTAGTATTAATTTCCAACTATCTCGGTAAATCTGTAGTTCGCCTATGTTTTCGAAATAAATGCCTGGGTGGTCTTGAAATTCTTTTATGGCGAAGTCTGTGTCAGGGGTTGTCCCTCCTACGAGTAGTATCATCGTTTGTAGGACGGTAATCCTGTAAAATATAATGTCGAGGTGTAGTCGGCGCTTCGTTTTGTTAGTCGTGAAGTCTTTTCGTCGTGCGAGTGCTATGCGTGCGCGAGATAAAATTTTGCTAACGTAAGACAGTTCGTCTTCGTAGGGACTCGATTGTCTTGTTGCTTCTTATTTCGTTTCATTCTTTTAGACATCCCTCGGGAGATCGTGATGTTTCTATTGGTGGGTGTATTACTGTTTGGTGTCTCCGTGACGTGCGTGGGGTTGTGGAGTTTGTGTTAAAAATTTTAATTTCTTTCTTCTAGTGGTTGGAATATCCGCCCCGCCGGGATTTATGAATTTTGCGTACCGGGTCGCGGTACGCGAGTACCGCGCCGATCTAAGGCGGTACCGGGAAGAGAATACTTCATGGTTGGACGACGAGGATTCGTGGGGGATTCGGACCATGTTTGGTGAGTTTCTTATGTTCTCGTCGTTTATTGTTGTTTGTCCCTAGTGGAATTCTCTATTTTAATTTTTTCGCGTATGGTTATTGTTCTAGCCCGCTACGGGGATTGGTTCGTTGGGCCCTTTACGAGTCACGATCCTTGGACTTTTGAGGAGTCCTGGCAATTTTAATTACGATTAGAATTTTGTCAGCTTAATATATATTCTTTCTACTTATTGTAATTTATTCGGTTGTTACGTATCGTTACTTTCTTTCATAATTGCGACCATTTCCTATTCCTGCCCTATTCGATAAAATGCTTAAGTCGGTTTGCGTGTACGCGAAGCGTTCGTCGTCCCTTATTTATAGTGTAATTATTATTATCGTGCGTGCTTTGAATCGTGTACGGGCCTATCCATGTGGGCGTTAATTTCTTTGATCGTCCGCGTCTCACAGTCTCGTCGTGCAGTAGCACTTGGTCCCCGATTTTGAAGGACCTGTCTGCTGTCTTTATGTCGTATTGTATCTTTGACTTGTCTTTATTAATCCCTATTGTTTCGCGCGCAATGCTATTAGTAGACCGTAGTCTTTCTCGTAATTCTTCAGCGTATTGATCATAGGTATATGTTAATCGGGGTGCCTGGTTTAGTGAGGTCGGCAGGGTAGCTTGCCTCCCGAAAACGAGTTCGTATGGTGTGTAGCTAGTGGACGTGTGCGGGGTAGTGTTGTAAGTAAACATCGCGTATGGTAGCCATTCATCCCAATCAGTCTGGTCTTCCGCGATAATTTTTTTTAAGTATTCTGCTAGTGTACGATGGCTTCTTTCTAGAGCTCCGTTTGATTGTGGGTGGTAGGCCGTGGTTTGAATTTTTTCAATCTTGAGCAATTTGCAGACATTTTTGAATATTTGGCTTAGGAAATTGGTTCCTTGATCGGTCAGCACTTGTTGTGGTATACCGTATTCGCAAATTATCCTAGTGACGAATTCCTTTGCTACAGTGTTTGCTTCTTGATTCTCCAGGGGTATGGCTTTACTGAATTTGGTTAATAGATCTTGAAAGGATAGTATGTATTTGTTTCATCTGCTTGTCTCGGGTGAAAGTCCTACTATGTCTAGTGCGCATTTCTCGAATGGTTCCTTGGGAGTGTCTGTAATTACCATGGGAGCTTTGGTTATTCTCGTTAGTTTATTTTTCTGACATTTTTCGCATCTGGAGATATACTTTTCTATGTCTTGTCGCATACCTGACCACGAATGATTTAGTTTTATACGTTCCAAGGTCCGTTTTACCCCTAAATGTCCACCTAAGGGAGGGTCGTGGAATTCGCGTAGTATTCGGTTTTTATCGTCCTCCGTATATGTCGTATCGGTCGTTTCTTCTTCTGATCGGGTCTCGTCTTGTTCGCTAGTGCGTTCACTGGCGACGGTTAGTGTTTCTGTGCTGAGCTTGCGCTTTGTTCCTCGCGTAATCGCGAACATTCTACTGAGGGCGTCCGCGTTTTTATTTGTCTTTCCCGTTTTATATTCTATGGTATAATCGTACTCTGCTAATTTCAATTTCCATCTCATTAATCTAGAGCCGGAGTCTTTTACGTTAAAAAGCCAAGTTAGTGGTTTATGATCTGTCACGATTTTAAATTTAGTGCCGTATACATATGGTCTGAAATGTTGTGTCGCCCATACGATGGCCAACAATTCCTTTTCAATGGTACTATAGTTCTCTTCCGCTTTGTTTAGTACCCTACTTGCGTACGCTATTGGCAAATCTTGTCCTATCTTTCCCTGCGGTAATACTGCTCCTATTGCTTTTCCGGAAGCGTCTGTTGTCAGAACGAATGGTTTCGAGAAATCAGGGTATTGTAGTATCGGTGCTGTTGTTAATTTTTCTTTCAGTATTTCGAAGGCTTCCTGTTCCTGCGCGGTCCATCTGAATGTTTGGTCTTTCTTCAATAGTTGCGTTAAGGGTTTCGCGATTTGTGAAAAATGCTCTATGAATCTCCTATAGTATCCAGCTAAGCCTAAGAAAGATTGTACGTCTTTGACTCTTTTAGGTATCGGAAAGTTTCGTACAGCGTCGAGTTTCGAAGGGTCCGGCTTGATGCCGTTTTCGGTTATCACGTAACCTAAGTACACGGTTTCTTTTCGTAGAAATTCACATTTGTTAGGTTGAAGTTTTAGGCCACTCTCGCGTATACGTTCAAATACCTGTTCTAGATGATCTTGGTGTTCTTTCAACGAGCGTCCGTAGACGACTATATCATCTAAATACACGAAACATTTTATTCCCTGTAGGCCCGATAGTATGGTGTTCATTAATCTTTAGAATGTTGCGGGAGCGTTTTTAAGCCCAAACGGCATTCTATTATACTCGAAATGGCCGTAAGGTGTCGAAAATGCCGTTTTCTCTCGATCTTCCTCTTTCATAGCTATTTGATGGAATCCTGACGCTAAATCTAAGGTTGAGAAATATTTTGCTCCGCCTAATTGGTCTAAAATATCTGTTATATTTGGTAAGGGGTACGAGTCGCCTATCGTCGCGTCGTTCACTTGCCAAAGATCTGCTACCACCCTGAGTCTGCGTTTTCCTGAAGCGTCTGGTTTTTTCGGAACTACTAGCAAAGGGGAGTTCCATTGACTGGCGCTTGGTCTAATTATTCCTTCTCTTACCATTTCCTGAACTTGTCTATTTACTTCTTCCTTATGCGCTTGTGGCAATCTGGACGGCTTTACGTATATAGGTTTAGTACCTGGGATTAAGGTAATCGAGTGTTCCGCCTTCGTGGTGTACCCTAACTTGTCTCCTTCTAAAGCGAATATTTCATTATACTTCTCGCACAGCCCGCGTAGGTTGCCTCCTCTTCCTTATTCAGGTGTTCCGTTCTAAGATTTTCACGCAAGATTTGCATTCTATTTCTCCCGTGTACGGCGTGTACCACGTACGTCGGTGTGTTGCTCTCCTTGTCACAAGTCGCGTCTGTCGGGTCAATGTCATCGCTCGTCAGCGGTTGTAGCGTCACGGTTGGTGTGTTGATAAGGACTTCGTCCGTAGTAGTGTTTAATACGCTTATTACGCATCTCCCGTCTCAGCCTACTGTTAGTGTATTTCCTATGATCACTCCTGGCTTAATAGATTGTCCTTCTACTATGCCTTCGCCCTTATCTGTCGTCCTAGCTAGAAGAATGGTCTCTGAACGCGGTTTTAAAGTTACGTTTTCTCCTCCTGAATAGGGGAATTGTATTCCGTACAACTCTATTCCTAGGTTCGCTCGGATGCAGACGTCGTGTTTAGCCATAAAATCCTGTCCCAGGATTCCGTCTGCTTCCAAGGGAAAGTCGTCTCTGACTAACCGGCAAGGGTGCGTTACCGTTTTATTTCCGACCTTTATGTTTAAATGTACTAGACACAGCGTTTTAATTTCCATAGGGGCTATGCCTCGCAAGGAGACTACTTCGTCCTCGGCGCGGACATCGTCCAGCACCTTTCCTATCTTTATTAACGTAATGTCGGCACCGGTGTCGACTAACATATTTGCCTTTTCCTTTATTAGTTCCGGCGCTCTAATTTCGATTGTGTTTTCGAACTGTGATGTCATTACCACGTTCGCTCGATATGATTCTACTCTAGGTCCTGTGTTCGTTTGTCTATCGTCGGTTGTTCCGCGGCTCGCGGTAGGGGAATCTTGATTTTCGTTAGATTGTTCTCGACCCGGATTTCTGTTACAATTCTGTCTGGTATCTTCACGTCTGTAGTTTGTGTTCGTATAACGCGGTCTATATTCTCGTCCGTTTGCTCTTTCTCTAGCCCTGCATTCTCTGATTTGATGTCCCGGTTTTTTACAATAGTGGCAGACCATGGTGACGCGCTGTACTTCTCTTTTTACAGTCATTTGTTGCGTCGGATAGTTTTCTCGCGGCATGCTTAACCGCGTATAGCAATTCCTTGCTAAATGTCCTAATTTATTACAACGATCGCAGCGCGGTACGTTTGTTCCTTCCCTTCCTTTGGGCTGATTACCGAATTTCCTGTAATTTCGCGAGGTGTTTAGACCCATCGCTTGTTCCTCCTCTATAACGGCGGCTATAGCTGCATTTAACGTTGCATAGTTTCGAGACCTTATGATCGTTCTTAGTTTTACATTCAACCCGAGGGTGAAAACATCTAGGGCGCGTTCTTGCACAGATTCTGTTAACGCGTTATTTACTTCGTCGCTGTTCTCCGGTTTTACTGATAGTTCAGTTAATTCCCCAGCTAATTCTTCTACTCTACACGCGAATAATTTTACGTTTTCGCCTTCTCGTTGGTGACAGGCATGAAACTCTGCTCCAACCGCTCCTATTGATCTTTTGTCTACAAATAAGGAAGTTAAGATGTCCTTTAATTTATCGAAAGTATCTACATCTTTGTACTCTAATACTTTGGCTGCCTTGTCTTTAATTTTTGTTCCTATCACTGTTTTCAGGAATCGTGGTAATTCATTCGCGGGGACAAACTCCGAGGCGCTTGTATAAGACTTCAAAAATTCTGCAAGTTCGTCTGACGATTTGCTACGAATTTATCGACTAATGACAGCGCGGTAGATAATCTTTTCACATCCGGTGGCGGTACTGGAAGGCTAGTTTCCCTATTTAGCGACATTTCTAGTTCTTCCGTTTCTTCCCTGTCCAACAAACTAAAGTCCACTAACACAATCGGATATTCTCTATTTGGTGTTACAAAGTTTTCCGGGGACGATTCGGCGCTGGAATCATCGTTTTTTCTAATGCTTAATCGCAACGGCGACGGTCGAAGTGTTCGGCTAGACGGTCTTGGATGGTCTATAGAAGGTAGAAGATCTAGTTCCTCTCGTACAAAGGTTAGTTTTTTATCGAAAAACGACTCGAATGATCGCGACAAGCTTCTTTGGCCCGGGAGTTTAAATTGATTCGCGCGTTCGTCTTCTATAGACATGCATGTACCGTTTCTAAATTTCTATAGGACTCTGGTTTACAATATGTAGGTTCGCGTTCTTTTATTTCGGACTCGATATGAGCTTTTATTTACTCACAAGGCTGCTCGCAACCACATGTCGTCAGCTCGGTTAGGCGTTCTCTCTTCCGTGAACCAAGGGCGGTGATTAGATGAACTGGATCCAGCAAGGTCGATCCGTACAGCTGTTCACTGCGTGCTCCGACGGCTGTTTCCCTCGTACGGCTCTCCGTCCGTCCTTCAGGTGCGGCTTCCACTCGTTCCTCAGTACCCAAGTCCTCTCGCGCGTCCTGGTCCTCGGATCAGTGACGTCCTCGTAGATGGATTAGGTGTTAGGTAAATGGTTCTTTCACCCGTTCACTCGCAGGCCTATTTTACTCGTCACCAGGCTCGTCTTCGTTCGGACTGCGTCGAACGTTTTATCAAAGGCCGTTCCTCGGTCCTCTGTGCTACCTCGGTAGCGACGATAGCCTGTTCCAGCCTATGAGATTGCGATGATCCAATAATCTTGTCGAGAGAGTTTAATCTCGGACAATGTCGATCAATCGGTTGCAACAAGGCTCGGTAATATTTTTACGGTGAACAATCCAATCCCACCGCTGCCACCAATTTGTTGTGCCCTGCGTGGTGGCTTGCAAGGCTGGTACGGGATTTGGCGATATCGTAGGTTCGGGAGTGAACAAAAGATTAGGATCTACTGGGTGAACTACACCAAGTACGTTTAAATTCAGAAACTAAGTCTTTATTCAAACTTTAACTAAACTAGACTGAGGTGTACAAGAGTTTTAGCCGTGTTAACAGGTCGAGAGTCGGGTCTAGAATCCCCGTTTAGCGGTGTCGAATTGGTTTTTATATCCCTGCTGGGCGTGATACGCGTTACCATGCCCGGTCGAGGCGATGCGTTCGCATTTTGCTGATTTTGTAGATTCGGTCGCTAGCGGCTGTCTTAGCTTGGAAACGTCTCGAACGTTTCGTAACGATCGTAATATAATATGTATAATGTATAGCGGTGACACGTGTGCTTGGGCGTTGCCTGGGCACAACAGCGCCTTATCACCAACACTATAATTCGATATACGTGGTAACGCATCGGACGCATGGTACAGCGTGTGAGAGAGAGAGAGAGAATGTAACGTCGCGTATAAATATCTGTCAACGAAAATGGTTTCACGCTCTTTCACACGCCCTTTTCTCTCCCATAATGGCGATACATGCAAATACTTGATATGTTATTTCACAGGGACGGTGGAAGATAGGTAAGTACACCTGACATATTAATATTAAGTTTTTTAATTGACCGGTGCAGTAGCATTTGTGAACTGATTTTAAGGTGGCTGCTTCATGATCGCACGCATACGGAAGTATAGCGCGATAATTATTCGGGCATCGCCCAACGTATTTTAAAAATCGAGACCGCCCTGACGGGTGCGAATGCCCTTATCGCGGACGCGTGAATTCGATACGCGTGGCAACGCATCGAGCAAGCGCTACATCACGTCACCTGATTGAAACGTTGAGGGTGAGCGAGAGAAAATACTTTCTCTAACTAACCCCCACACATTGGTGTGTACGTGTACGTGAATTTGTATAAAAGCGATGTTGGTCAGACCTGTGAACTTCATTACACCACGGTCGCTCGAGTGCTAAAGAGTATCGTTCGCGTTAACTTCTCCACCGATCAGTATAATCGTACATAGTGCATATCAAGATGTACAAACGTAGCTTCAACGATTCATCCTACGCATCCGCCATCAATGGTGATTACCCCAATAAACGCCAGCAACAGGAACATCCTCATCAACAGTCCAATATGAGGTACGTACGCGTTATTAGACACATATCACTTACTTCATTCACTTACTTCTTTCACTGTAAACGCAAGCGAACCGAGTATTAATTCCGTGTATACGTTTCTTACAGTTCTGGATCCGCAACGCCAAAAACAGTGAAAACGCCAAAACCATCAATCGTGCGAGTCCTAGGGCGGGATTACCCGTTGACCTCAACAGCGTATAAACGGCTCATGATAGGAATTCGCATTGGTATGGATTCGTGCCACGTCGAGATCGCCATAGTCGACAATAAAGGTGGCGAGTTGAGCTTCTCAATGTCTACGTGGAAGCTCCTACTGCAAAATGGGGCTGACATTCTTAAAAAATTACGCGACAACGTAACAACACCCCAGACCCACATCGAAATTGATCATTTGCGAATCGAATTCACGCGCATGCACAATGATCAACTCGTCAAAATCACAGATAATCGCGTTACCTTATACATGACGGAAGTTACGATGCGAAAACTGTTCGCGTATGAACATTGCATCGATCATATGTTCACTTGGTTGACCGAAAATATGTACGCTGTAGTCAGTAAATATACCGCGTTCGTAAATGTTCTACGTAGCGCTACCGCACCAACAGATTATGTGAAATTAATTTCCGAAAGCGATCACTTCGAACAACATTCTTTGATTGATTGCGAATTGTTAGCGTTAGGAATGCAATCCATGTTGCGCGATGTAAAGCACGTACCACTATAGTACATGCATATATATATGTTTAATAATAAAGGTATAACAATTTTAAATAAATGTATTTTTATTCAGAACAGTATGTGTTTATTCATGTATATCCATGCATGCATAAAACGTTATTCGTATGGGGCGGGATATTCTTGCTCGCGTGGTAAAGGTTGCAGTTGTCATCGTTGCGCTCACCGTCACTGCCACCGTTGTACTCATCTTCGCCGTTGTACTCGTCTTCGCTGCGGTTCTCATCGCTATAGAGAATAGAAAAAAATTGTTATATATTCGTTTCTCTGCATATAACGCGTAAAGTAGATGCAATGCGTGTGTATGACTTACATTAGGTACCGCTACGTATATAATTCCATACTTTATGGACATTCTCCAGCGCGCAAACACCGCCGTCGTTGTGAAACGCGCATCGTGAGGTATTCGTTGAAGCCATAGACTTCAGGTTAGGAACGTCGGGATCCACGGTGTCAGGCGTGATACCGCAATAATCATCGTCAACGTCGTAGCCGCCGTCGTCCTCAACGGTTCGAGCGTTGGTAATCTTTTTCCCCTTCGGCTTGTACACATCCAGGTTTTCATTTCCGCACCTTTCACGATGGCGAAGTCGATGTTTGCGAGTACGCTGGCGAGCAGTTCCGGAAGTTTCCAGTATGGAACGCAGCCATCAGACCAGCGGAGACCGTGATGATGCTTCGCGAACCAGGACGCTTGACATTTCTCGAACGAATTCAGATGATTCCAGAAGTATGGCGGCTCGAAGATCCAGTGGCTGATCGTCGACGTTTCATCGGTATTGCTGCTGCTGCTGCTGGTGCGAATCGCGATCTCTTTCACGACGAAATCACGTTCGGTTTTGAAACCTTGCATGTCGATAACGGCGAACATCATTATTCGTATAAGTAGTAACGTCGGTAGCGAATCAGTAACTGCGGACTTTTGACATCTACACCATCGTTTTAAAACAGTAGCAGTATCCGCAGTAGTAGTAGTAGTATTAGTAGTAGTAATAATAATCGTTCACGCACGCACACTATATTAGTTTGCGTACCACGTTGGTTAAAGGGTTGTATTCGACTATACGATCGTGTATCATCAAACAGTACGCGGTAGTATTAGCGGGAACATTTTCTTTGACTTCAAAATCTATTCGCACGTCCACCGTGGCGCTCTTCAACGACTCGTTTTGCCTAGAACAATCTATGACCGCGATAGGCGCGTATTTATGGAATTCGATCGCATTCAGCAATGGTTCTCCGTGACCATAGTATGATCGAATGAATTTCGCATACATATCGTACAGGAGCGCGTATTTATTCTTATCGAAATCCAAGTTCAAGTCGTCGTACGGAAACGCCTCGGAATTTAAGTAGAGTCGAAGGTTCGTGAGATTCTTCGAGTCAAATCTGCTCGCGGATTTATCGGGACAATTCTTTCGATCAGTTTGCGTACCGAATAACACGTATCGGGGTTTCTCGATTTGCGACGTAGCTTTCACGGTCCACGTGTGTTTCGTTGTAGCTTGCAGTAACGGGTACTCGTGCAAGCTCCACGATCGGAAACTCATCGCGATCGGACGACCGCTTTCCAGGATACGCAGCATCGATAGTTTATTCACTTCCTCCAAAACGACATGGGGCATACGCCACTGCACCTTGCGTATCTCCAGTTTCGGCCACGCAGTGGCGGAGGTGCAGTGCATCACGTTCGTATCGACTCGTGATCGTATGAGGATCAACTCGTGCCGCGCGTTCATCACGATATGTTTGTAATCCTCGCAGAATCCTAATAACACGTACAGGGGTACGCAGAAATTGAATGCACCCGAATGAAAAATGTCGTTATCGTAATCGATGGCATAATTCCAACCAGCATTCGCGAGCACTTTGCTTCTATTGGCCAACAACGAAACGTAATTTTTCAACGTGGTAGTGATTCCTGGATTTCGGCAACGATCGATCTCAACACCGTTCAATTCATATCGAATCTCATCAAACATGAACGCGACGCAATTATTGTCTAGAACAGCGGTCGTGGACGTTGCCGGACCTGTCGCGTTCTGCGCTATCAACGTGCCACGACCTTCGATGTAGAGAAAACTTTCGCACGGAAGCGTGTACAGATCTTGTTGCTCTATGGGGATTCTTATCTCATCGCTATTGTCGAACGTCGTGTTGGCGTACGGATTATACGTGTGTAACTCGATCTTCGTGATACGATTGTCAAAGGTTGGCGTATTCGCCACATCCAGAATAATCGACATCGTGGTTGCGTGTCTAATAGGCAACGATGAATCCTAACGATCGTAGGAAACGTGCGTTTCGACGAGTCAACGGCTTGCTTCTCCTTATGGGTCCTCTTCTTATCGCTCCACCCGTCTTTATTCTTCTACTTCCACCTATCGATAAAGGGTCGCGCCGATGACGCGAGACAGAGACGTCAGGAGTAGCAGCGGCAGCGACGATTGATGATTCGTACGTGTGATCTAACACTTACATACTACACACGCGTGCATACACGTGCGGTCACGCTACCTATCGCGAGGACGTCGTTGAACGTGCAAACGAATCGTTATTTCTTCGCCACGAAAATCTATAGGACGATCGTATTGATCGACGATGCGAAGCGTTAGATCGTGTATTGCTCGCGCGACGATCGGCAGGTAAATGACGTGTCGCGGAGTTTCCGATATCTTATATCTCGGAGGCACGCGAGGTGAAAATTCGTGGATAGTGTGTACCGGTTTATCGTTGCTGTACGCGCCGGTAGTTACGTTGCACGTTACTCTGATCACGTTAACGTTTATAATATTCACGGGTACGTCGGACTCGTGCCAGATTCTCGGTATTAAGACACGATTCGGGGAAAATCCTAACAACGAGCCTACATTGTTGGGTTTCGTAAAGTCTACAAAGAACGAACAGTACATCTCGCTTTTCATGGTGTTGTTGTTAGCTCGTAGCATTAGAGGGTACTTGTCGTCATCGTCGTCATCGTTGTTACCGCGTTTTCGAGGATATCGATCGAGTAATCGTTGCTTCAGATACTCGGCGATAGCGTCTAATTCGTAGGAACCGTGGGGGATCGTAATGTATTCATGAGCGGCGTCGACGATGGAGTTGTTTTCGGTGTCATAGTTCACGACGAAATAGAATTTATCGTTGCTCGAGTCGATGTTTGGTATCGTGTGAAACGTCTCCAAGTCCGTGAGTCCTAATTCGTATTGACCATCACTCCACTCTATCGGTGGGAAATAATTTACCGTGAGCACGCTGCTGCGATCCGTTAACGTGAGCGTGAACGACATATCATAGATTACACTCGCGAGACGGAGAGAAAGGAAGTGACGCGCGCGTACGAATACTCGGCAATTTATCGATATTATGTGTCTTTATTAAAGAAAATATGGATTGCCATTACGCATGGTTACATTGAAACGAAATCTTAGTACACACCGTTATTAGTACGTATGCCATAATTCCATAGACTTTTGCTGTAAAAATTGCATGCATAAGCGACCGCAATTCATCTCGTCGAAACGTTGAAAACGATTGTGATTGTACGTGATCGTTGTACCGCGTCCGAAATAGTGGATCAATTCCGTTGGTGGTCGCAGATTCCCAAAACTATCAAAGTACTGTACTCGTGACCCGCGTTTCGCGTACGCGACACAGTGTGTACCGGTGCCTCGATTCTCGTCCAGATTCGCGATACCGCATTCGTTGCTGCGTGCGCGCGTGGGAAGCGTGTCGCGCATAAACACCCCTCGAAAGAACGGAATGCTGGCGCACTCGCGCTCTAATTGCAGGTTCGTCATAGGTTGTTGGTTTATCGCCGCCACCGTCGCCATGCGCCTACGCGATCGGCGTTTTTTTTTTCTTCGTCTGCACTCGTTGACGCCGCCGTCTCGGGTTCAAGCCCGCGCCTCGCTTGTACGGTGTCAGATGCATCCCTCGCCCTTCCATCGCACGATGATGACGCAACGTCTCTTCCAGCTGTTTTCGAGACGCCTTCGAATCGTTGACCGCTTTGGTTATACCAGCCGCTCCACCGGCCAATGCCCCGATAGCTGATAAAGCGGGCAATACGAACGGAAGAAATTGAAGAAAGCCACCGCGTTTCGCCACTCGTAGATTACGATGTCGTCGTCGCCGTTGCGGATGTTTCCTTCCAGACTTTCTCTGTTTACGTTTCGTCCTTCTCATACCCATGCCGAGTTTAGTCGTAGCCTTCATCGTTGCCCACACTCCAGTCGCGGTTGCTTTTTCGCCAAAGGTCGCGTCGTTCGCGAACACTCGTTCTCGCGCTCGTTCGGCTAACGCGCGATCAGCCTCGTGTCTTCCCTCTAAATCCTTTCGACGAGAGTACGCGATATCGTGCTCGCGGCACGCTACGTCCAGGAGGTTCACACCTTCGTCGCCACGAGCCAATCGCTTTAGCAAACGCGTTCCCGGTCCGCAGAACTGATAACCCGGAACGTGTAGTTCGAATGGCAGACGGTTTATGATGCCGTTCACGAGACCCGATCCAGTCTTCTTCTTCTTCAGATTCTTCTTCAGATTCTTCTTCTTCTTCTTGTAAGACGTCGAAGTCGTTGATGCTATCATATACGTTAGAATAATCACGATAGCTACTACAATAATAGACGCGTACGCACACTTCACCGATCACAGTGATAGTGACCTGCGCGACGCGTGCCACGAATATAAATAGTCATCCATCGTCACACGCGCGCGAGTACCTGAGAAACCCCGCGAACATGCAATTCGCGAAACAGTCGAACGTTATTCGCGTAACCGCGAATCGAATGCTCGAAGATGATAGGGATGCGAGTCGAGCGAACAGACACGGCCCGTTGCTGCCGAACAGCGTGCGAGGTGTGATTTGTGGACCGTCAGGGTGTGGAAAAACGAATGTGCTTTTAAGTATGCTAGAGAGTCCGAACGGTTTGCGTTTCGAGAACGTGTACGTGTACTCGAAATCGTTGCATCAGCCAAAGTATCGTTATCTCGAGCAGGTGTTGTCGCTGGTTGACGGAATCGAATACTTTCCCTACTCGGACAACACTGAGATCGTTCCACCGAGAGACGCTCGGCCCGATTCGATCTTCGTGTTCGACGACGTGGCGTGCGACGAACAGAACGCGATACGCGAATACTTCTCTATGGGTCGTCACTCGAACGTGGATTGCTTTTATTTGTGTCAGTCGTACGCTAGAATACCTAAACATTTGATCAGGGACAACGCAAATTTTCTCATGCTATTCAAACAAGACGGCACCAACTTACTCAGTTTATACTACTCCTAGTGTACAGTCATCGGCCTTTGACATTGACCATATCTCCGAAAAGAATCTTATCCTGAATGACCTCTCTGTTTCTATTAGTGATATTTTCACTAAGCTCAGTGGTCTTGATATGAAAAAGGGCCCGGGTGCCGATGGCATTCCCCCTCTGTTCCTAAAACAGTGCAGCTTTATTCTGGCGAGACCTCTTTGGAATATTTTTAATGCTTCACTTACTACCGGAGCTTTTCCCAAGATATGGAAATCTAGTCTCGTAACTCCAGTTTTTAAGGCCGGTGACCGAGCTGATGTACGTAATTATCGTCCTATCTGTAAACTATCTTTAATGCCTAAGGTATTTGAGGAGATAGTCACTGAGTTGTTGTCCTCTCAGTTATCTAATGTCATTTGTCCTGAACAGCATGGTTTTGTCCCGAATCGTTCCACATCCACTAATCTGGCGGTGTATCATAGTTTTGTATCTAAAGCCCTTGACGAGGGCCAACAGGTAGACACGATATACATGGATTTTCGGAAGGCTTTTGATACCGTTGACCACTCGGTGTTGCTTCGTAAAATCTCATTATGGGGGTTTGGAGGGTCCCTTTTAACCTGGATAAAAAGCTATCTAACAGGGCGCGAGCAGATGGTCAGGGTATCGAGTTGTCTTTCATCTCCGATTGGTGTTTCCTCTGGCGTTCCTCAGGGGTCGCATCTGGGGCCCTTACTGTTTAATATATTTATAGATGATATCGCTGATATTCTTTCAAACACCAATTTTCTCTTATATGCTGATGACTTGAAATTGTTTAGAATAATTCAGGGTGTCGAAGATGCTCGCAGTATGCAGGAGGACTTGGTAGGACTAGAGCGATGGTGTGTGATTAATGGGATGCAGCTGCACAAGGATAAGTGTGTTGTTCTTAGTGCCTCTCGCTCTAGGTCACCTGTCAATTACTCCTACTATTTACAGGGTGTTGTGCTAAGGGAAGTTCATGAGGTCATTGACCTTGGTGTCTGCATGACACCCTGTTTCGATTTCAGGCCTCATTATACGCGCTGTATTAATAAGGCCATGAGAGCACTAGGTTTTATCTCCAGGTTTGCAAGGCATTTTAAGAAAATAGAAACCCTGAGGTTGTTATACGTGGCCCTTGTTAGGCCTCAGGTTGAATATGCTTCGATCATTTGGAGCCCTAGGCATGCAAAATATATAAGAGCAATTGAAAGTGTGCAGCATACATTTTTGAGATTTGCCTTGCGCACTCAAGGTAATCCTATGGACAGAACTGACCATGATTATCGCCAGGTACTTTCATCCCTTAAGTTAGCCACTCTGGAAGATTGTAGGCATATTGCGGATGCGATGTTTCTGTATAAGATTATTAATGGCTTCATAAGCAGTCCTTATTTGCTGGCCTTAGTTAAGTTCAATGCGCCAGTGAGGGTCTTGCGGTCAAGGCCTGTTTTTGTCTCTAGTCTGCCGAAGTATCGGCATTATGCGTGTGACCCTATTAATAGGGCAATGAGTACTGTGAACCAACATTTTAGCAGTACGCACCCCTTCCTGTGCTCCCTTAATGCGTTTAGGATGTTACTTCACAGGATTGGTTATAACCAGAGTGGTGTAACGTAGTGTATGTGTTTTGTAAGATTATAACGGTTATTATGCTATTACGCTGTATACATAGTATTAAGTGTTGCGAATTTTGTGTTCAGGCTCTCTGAAAATTTCACTAGTTTTTTATTCTTTTTGTATACCATGGGATTTCCCGTATGATAAATAAATAAATAAATAAATAAAAACTTGCGCCGCGTGTACAACGATCATGTGAACACAGACATGACGTTCGAGTCGTTCAACGACTTGTGTGCGAGATGTTGGCGTCGACGATACGATTTCGTGGTGATCGATAAGGATAGTTCCATGTACGAAGGTCGATATCGAAGAGGATTTAACGAGTTCGTCGTACCTCGCGGACATTAGTAAACCGCGAGTCGTTCATCGAGCAACACGAAATGTCTAACGAACCGACGACGACGACGACGCTGATAACCACGAGCAACATTGACGCGAAGCATTCGCAAAAACATCATCGACGTCATCGACAAAATGGTACGAAACGCCGGGCCGCGGACACAAAGGTGGAAATCGCCAAAGTCAGCGACGTTATACGTAAAAAGTGCTTGGCCCTGAAAATTGGAAAAATGGATACGGAAGCGGCTGTGGAGGCGAGCACGCGTCCCATCGTTGAACCGTTGAAACGATTGATCGAGAACGCGACCGCGTCGAAAACGCACTCAACGCCTCGATCGCGACCCGTTAATATGAAACACGAATACGATCAACAACAATCATCGAAGAGATTTCAACCCGTCACTCCGTCGATAATCAAGGAACATCCGAATAACCTTCCAGATTCTAGTGACGACAACGACGACGACGACGATGACGATGACTACGACGACGACGCTGACGACGCCGACAACAACACCGACAACGATAACAACAACGACAACGATAACATCAACAACAACGACAACGACAACAACGATGTTGACGAAGTTGTCGATGAAGATAATGTTGTCGATGATGTTATTGATGATGTTGTTGATGATATCGTCGATGAAGACGATGAAAAAATTCATGATGATGAGCCGTCAGAAAAAATTCAAGATGATGAGCCGTCAGTAAAGGCTTACGATTTGGATGTGGTGCGTAAACCCGTCGATGATTTATTTATTTATTTATTTATTTATTTAACGGGACAAGCCCAATAGAACCATAACAAAAATGTATAATTATTATTATTATTATTATTATTTGACGGGAGAACCCTTTAGAATACATAGATTTGTACTTTTAAGTACGAGAGAGAAGTACAGCGTAAGAATAGCTTAAAACTAAAATAAACATAAAGATAAATAAATTCTATAACGAAATAACAAAAAAATAAAATAAAATAAAATAAAAATAACTAAAAATAAAATAAAAATAAGAATAAAATAAAAATAAAAATAAAAATAAGAATAAAATAAAAATAAAAATAAAAATAAATAAATAAAAATAAAAATAAAATATAAAATATAAATATAAATAAATAAAATAATATACAATAGTATACTATAACATTTGTGTACAGACCGTCTCAAAACAAAACAAAACAAAGAAAAAAAGAAAAAAACAGAAAGATGAAACATCTATGCCATGGGTAAACTGAAAAGCGAGATAACTGATATCGAAGTGTATGTACGTGTAATGTATGCGTGTGTGTAGTGAGTGACGTAAGCAACTGCGCACGCGGGTCCGCGCATATAGGCGAACAGACACAGTCGCGCCAAGTGTGAGGCCGAGACCGCATGGCCGGAAAGGACTTCTGTAAACGTTCAGTATTTCCAATATTATATTATCAGACATTATCCTTATTTGCTGCAAGACCACGACCAGTCATTTAACCTGACCCCAGATACATCACAGTACGGAACGCCAAAGGACCCTTTTCGCGACAATACCTACGACTGTTCTTCACCGACAACAGGAGACTAATCGATGATGTGTACGGCGTATACTTGGGGCCCGACGAAGATCTAATGATCGGCGATTCCGTGCTCACCATCGATGCGGACGGTGATGACATTCGCGTGAACGGGACGCGATACCCGGGGACTCGGGGTTTGTACGAATTGTTGTTCATGCGAGAACCCAACCAGCAGACGTGCACGGACGCTGATTTTCGCTCGTACCGACGCATCTTATTATCGACGAGCGCGCATAAGCAAAACCATTCGCCGAGCAAGCGCACGCTGGGTAACAAGGGGTACAAGTATAAGAAAATCATATCCCAGGTGATCGGTGGGGTGCGAACATCGAATATCAGACGCGTTAGGGGCAGCGCAGGCGGCGCGGGCGGCGTGGGCTGCGCGGGCGGCGCGGGCACGCGACAAGGTCGAGGATTGCCCATCGACGAATCGATGACGGTCACCGATAACGCGATCGATTACGTGTACTGGGACGATCCGAACGAATTGGTGGATAGGCTTGGATTGCTCGTAGCATCGCGCGCGGCAGGTCACACGGGTCACGATAACGAAATCGCATCCATCGTGGAGGAACTTCGCGAGGATGGACGCATCTTAAATTGACCGATCCGGTGATCGTCGCGTCAGTAGTGTTCGCGCGCACGCATCGTTATGTCGGTGAACAAGTTTGGCACCTCGTTACGCAATAACAACAATAACAACAACAACAACAACAACAATAACAACGAAGTGGCGATGACAATGACGAGACTATTATCCTCGGCGGATGAACGCTTTACCCAAAAAATCGAAATGGCTATCGCGAGCGCACGACTGGACGCAGCGTATCAACGATCTCAACTCGAGACGCGAGTACAACGAACGATGTCGGATATCGTTAACGCGCAATTGTCCCAACTAGGGGAAGATTTAAATACCGCGATGGAACGAGGCTTCGATCACTTGAAAGACAGACTCGAAGAGTTCACGACGTCGTCGACTGCGATAACAACCACGGATCGGTACAAACGAAAAGCAAACGAGGGTCTACGGCGACGATGACGATGATCAATGATGCTGACAGTATCGGCTACGACTTCGAAACGACTAATAACGAACGATCGCGAAATGCGTGCACCGATTGCGTTTTACGTACGCTCGAGGAACTGATACTAATTCTAACGTCTTTGGAACGTCGCGACCATCCCCGACCACCCGCGAAGCATGAACGAGGAGCGAGTACAACTAGTGAACGAATTACACGCCCCGGCTAGACGGAATTTCCCACGGCGTAGCGTCGTGATTCGCGGCTACGATGATTTGTGGCAGGCCGATTTGGTGGAGATGCGTCCGTACGCGAAGCAAAATCGTATATATCATTACATACTAACGATCATCGATACGTTCAGCAAGTACGCGTGGGCCATACCCGTGAAAACGAAAAGTGGACGCGACGTGACCGCGGCGTTCACGACCGTATTGCGGCAGAGCGATAGATGCCCGCGAAATTTACAAACCGACATGGGAAAGGAGTTTTACAACGCGGAGTTTTAACGATGCGCGAAGATGCGCGGGATTAACCACTACTCCACGTACAGCGTGATGAAAGCGTCGATCGTCGAACGTTTCAATCGCACGTTGAAAAACCTCATGTGGAAACAATTCTCCTTGAACGCGTCCTATCGCTGGGTCGACCTGTTACCTGCGCTCGTACGCAGATACCTACAATCATCGTAAGCATCGGACGATCAACGCCCGACCCGTTGATATGACCCCCGCGACGCGTTTGTCGTTCGCCGCGACTGAACCCCCCTCACCCTCTGCATCGAAAGGTGTTCGACTTCGCGCGAAATTCAACGTCGGTGACAAGGTACGCGTGAGCAAGTTCAAGACCCTCTTCGAGAAGGGGTACACTCCGACTTGGTCGACCGAGGTATTCGAAATCGTAACCGTACAACGAACGTTCCCGGTGACGTACATTCTGCGCGATTCCGCGGGAGAGCCGATCTCGGGTGGATTCTACGAGTACGAACTACATTCGGTCGCGAATCCGGACGTCTATCTGGTCGAGAAGATTATTCGTCGCAAGGGGAATCAGGTGTACGTTAAGTGGCTTGGATTCGATTCGTCGCGGAACTCGTGGATACGCGACAAGGATATTCTCTGATTCGTTATCGTGCTTGATGTTACAGGAACAAATAAATGAATGAATAAATACATATAAATATATACATTGTCCGCTTATTCACATTCTTCTCCTCCTCATTCTCATTCTTCTTCTTCGTGCATATATATATATATATATGCAATTAAGCTTAATAAAGTAGAGAAAATATATTTATATATATACTAATACGTATAAAATACAATTTTGGTTATATTCTACGCTATATATATATATATATATATATATTACATATCCATAAATAAATAAATAAATAAATAAATAAATAACATATACAAAAGAAACGTATATACATATGTACATGCAAAAATACAAACATACAAGCATTCTATACAATGGGATTCTCGAGGGACTCGTCGGGCTCAAACTCGAGCTCGGGAGGGTGCTGACCCGATCGGTTAAAATATATCGCTTGTCGTCGAACGGACTGAGAGCGTTCTTTTCCCCACTCACGGAATACACCTCGTGCTGGTTGGAGCGAATATTTTTCTGTCGAATCGACTTTTCGGTGAGATCGCGGAGACAACGAATGTAATCATCGAATTGTATATCGTTCGCGACCACGTGTCTCCGCACACCCTTCACTTTTTTAGTCTCACTCGTAGACCCCACTGTCGCGTTAAACGTTCTAGTCGCGTACATCTTAGACCGTAGTCCAACGAACTCGGTCATCAAGGCGCCGTTGTTCTCATCTTTCATGAGTCCCGGAACCTTTTTGTTTACGCGGGGCATACCGTACGGATTGTCCACCGCGTAATCACTCGTGTCGAATCGGGCGACGTCACGCTTCATCCTTTCATACGCATCCTCGCATTCCACACTATACATTAAACTATCGGTGTCGGTGTACAGAACCTTACACCGATCACCGAACTCCGCGCGCATATATGCATACTGAAATTCATACAGACCTTCGATACGTCGAGCACACTCATACCCACGTATATCGGTTTGTCGAACTTAACTTTCAGTTTACGCATTTCGATTGCCACTAACTGCTCCGAGAAGATCGTGCGGCTGTGAAAGTTCGGTTTCGCGATTAACGCTTCCGCGCCGTAACGACCGTCCCACCGCGTCACCAGTCGCACGTCTACACGATTCCGTACATTTTCCATTGTCTTCCCGTACACCGCGTTATTCATTAATTTAAATAGCGTCTTTTGAAATTCACTCGTGGCTCGCGTCCTCAAACCGGTGTTCAATTGGATATAGTCGCGCAACCAATGCGACTGATCAAATCGTAACACTCGATGAATTCGCGTCACGGGTAAACCGTGTCGGATGCACTGTTTCAGGTAGCAATAATGGATGACGTATCGCTCCTTATCGTCGAGCGTGGCAAGCAGCTTGGTCTGTTTTCCTCCTGGCGCGTGCTCGCGCACCGGGCAGAATGGAAGGTCGGCGTGGGCGTCGCGGATCTCCTTGGGATATTCGATGTCTACCTCCAGCAGGTATCCCTCAGATTCCTCGGAGTCCTCGCCGTCGGGTGGGGATGATACGTCGAGCGCGGCCACTGTCGCATCGTCCAACCATCGAAACCCTCCCTTCGGCATAGCCTGCGACATCGCCCAGCCGTACAAGTTGTTGACGTCGAAGTACATTAGATACGTCGACGGCTTCGACTCGTCGTACATCCCAACAGGCAGGTGCTTGTTGTTGGCTCGCGCGTACCTGTGCGAGCACTGGCTCAGACCGCCGCGTATGCCACGCTCCACGAACAGTAGCATGTCCACGTCCGTCAGAAGCTCTAATCGTACGCTGGTGTACTTGAGCATCGCGTCCCACGTGAAACTGGGTAGCGTGAAATAATGCGCGGGATCCAGATCGTAACTCGTGATACAGTCGGTGCGGAAACTTTCGAATACGTCGGCGAGTAACAGCACATCTATTTTCAAATACAAATCACTGTACTCGCCCAATGTCTGCACGCGAAAAGAGTTCCACACGTTCACGGCGTGCGCGGAATCAGGCTCCGACGCGGCGCGATCGTTCAGCTCATTATAAAACGCTTCGCGGGATGGTAAACGCGTATCGTTCAATTTGGAGTACGACGATACATAGTCGTACGGGAAGACGCCCTTCCTGGTCAGGAGATCGAACTGATCATCCGACAGGGATTGAAACTCGCGTCGTAGAATCGCGAGTCGTTGTTTGCCGAGGTCCGAAGCGAGTTTGTCCAGACTAGCAGCCAAGAACTTCAACGAATTTATGAAACGAAACTTCAACCCCCTCTTCCAATCATTGTTCTCGGCGTCGATTCCCTTGACGTGTTTGGTGAACGATATGTACCGCTCCTTCGTCACTGGCAGCAGGTCGATCTGCCCCTCGAACGCGGACGCCAACTCCTTAATCACGAAATGCGCGTCGTAGGCTGATAGATTGTGAAACACTACCGGTATCGTGTACGATCTTTGGAATTGTAAGTTACACGACACGTGGGCCGCGCCTCGGTACTCGCCCGTCGAGTGGCAATGGTCGCGCACTTTTTTATTCCCATCGACGAACGGTTGTCCGCACACGTGACACGCGATTGCTTCGTTAAAACTTTGCCACTGTTGATCCGTCAACGAGTTCAATGGTTTCGCGTTCCGCAACCACGAATTCGCATTGTCCGCAAAGTCTCGAAGTTCTTGCACGAACCATTTCACGCACTCGGTTTCGTGACGATACGCCCGATAACGGCACAGAGACGCGTCGGTGGAGCAATGGATGTAGTATCCCACGCTGTATGCTCTGTGCTGCTGGTACGCATACGTCCGACTCCGCTCCGCAGACTCGACGTCCTCCAGCATGCATTCGAAGTCCGCGTAGACGATGAATGGCGCTCGTTCCTTATGTTTGAAATTTTTGAATTGCAACCATTTATCCTCCGCGGACGGCAATTCAACGGCACACTCGTTCATACGTTGGCAGTCCACGTTGTGCTTCGTCAATTGCTTGGACGAATGGAAGAAGCTGAGACATCTGCAACGATAATAGTATTAATAATAATCAAACAAAAAGAATAAATAGTATATATGAATTGAAAATTCCATATTTGACTCACCTTTCGCAAACGAATACTTGATGTCCGTGATTACCGAGTTGCTTCGATATGAGCCTCGACATGCTTCGAATGCACGCGAAATGGTACCGTTGAGTCCTGCACCAGTAGCAGATTCGCGTGTTTCTCCCGCTTGTCCTCAGTCAAACGCAGAGGCGCGCAGCTTCCGTCGGACCACGTGTACACGTTCACCGACACGTCGTTCAACCTCTCGAACTTCGCCAGCTGGTTCAACGTCACGGGAAGAGTCATATCGTCCGTGCGAAGCACCTCCGAGTAGTGTGGGTATGACGAATCCTTACTCACGTTCGTAGCAGCAGGATACAAACTAGCGACGACTGACCACAAGAAGCACGCATTGTCTCTACTCTTTACGTTCACCACCGCCCTTTTAAGAATGACCTTGCGCGGAAGCGATACGTCGCAACCGGCTCGAAGTGGATTATGCTTATTAATATTCACTAGAATATTTAGCACAGCCTTTAGGGTCCATCCACTGTCGCGATCTTGAAACTCTTCAATCGCCACTAACGTGGGAGCAACCACACACCGTGAATACCACTCGCGCACGTTTAATGTCCTGAACAGTACGCGATTTCGCGTCCCGAAACTTTTCATGTCTGTATTCGTATTTAACATAAACTCTGCGTTCAGGACCGTATTCACGGCCACACCAGAATGTTCTCTGATAGCGTCTGTCACGCGCGATAGCACCATTCGTCGGGCCCCCTCCAAAAATTGGCGCGGATCGATGTAACCCACGTTAATGACCGCACCAGT